>LNAC01000344.1:1457677-1583477 GCA_002007465.1 Ailurus styani
ATCCCAGGACACTGAGATCATGACCTGAGCCGAAAGCAGAGGCTTTAACCCACTGAGCCACCCAGGCGCCCGATATTTTGCATTTTATATATGTGTGCTTTCAATGTTTCTTTCCTTAAAAAAGGTCGCTAGTTGTATGTCTATTTTATTCATGTTTTTCCAAAGAATCAATATTTTGACTTACTAATTAGATCTACAGTTATTTTCCATTTCGTTACATTCTGGTTTTACCTTTATTCCTTCCTTCCTTGTGTTCTCTTTTGACTTGCTATGTTCTTTCGCTGGCTGTTTGAGTTGAGAATTTGCTTTCATTCTTTTACATTAACTACTGTGAGTGTTTAAAGCCATAGCCTTCCTTTAGTCACTGTTTTAAATACATTTTTTAGATTCTTATTTTTATTGCTCAATTGTTGTTTTACAGTAACTCTGTTTATATTTCTCTTTCCCAAGAACTACTAATAGCAAAATTTTAAATTTTTAGGTGGAAGGAGTTTTTTTGATTTCATTTTTAATTTTAGTGCACTGCAGTGTTTGTAATATTTCTACTTCATGAAATTTACTGACTTTTTTACTCACATAATATATAATCAGTTTTTCTGACTATTCCGTATATGCATGGAAAGGAAGTATATTTTCTTGTCTCTATTCTCATAGTATTTGATATGCATGCATAAAGTCTATCTTATTGATTATATTACTTAGCTCTTTTATATTATTTTGTCCACAGACCTATGTGTTAAAGTCTTTTATTATTAGTGTGTTTCTGTTTCTCCTTGCATCATCTTTAGTTTATATAGGTGGTCACTATGTTGCTTAATGCATATAGAATCATAATTCTTTATCTTAATTACAATTTGTGACTTTTACCTTTATAAAATATCCTCCTTTGTCAGATTTAATTCATGTGTTGTCTTAATTGTACTTTGATACCTGGCTTTCAATTCTTGTTTTCTTTTTTTTCCACCTGCCTGATACATCTTTGCCCATTTGCCCTTTCCGTGTAGCCTTTTTGCATCATGATGTTTAGGTATTTTTCTTGAATTTGCATAGAATTAAGTTTTACTTTGTGAGCCAGTTTGAAGATCCTTTTCTTTAAATAAGCAGTTAAAGCCCATTTATATCTATTTCCATTACTGATATATTTACACTCAACTCTATCATATTATATTTTTATAAAAGGTAAAAATATTAGTAAATTGATTCCATTTAAATATAAAAAGTGGAATACACCATGACAAAATGGATTTTATACCCCATTAAAGTTAATAGTTAATTTCTCATTTAAAGTAATCTAACTTCTTCATACATTTTTTAAAAGATTTGACTCTTAATTTTATCCCACTATTTTCAAATGTCAGAATCCACTCTCTAAAACTAAAGATTTGTCAGCACTGAGAATTTCCAAAATAATTTGTCAGAGTCATTGGACCCCATATTAAGAATTCTCTGCTTTTAGGATGATGGTAATATTTTATATCTTGATTGTGATTATGGTTATGTGAGTACACTGATCAAAACTGATTGATCTGTACATTTAAAATCAATAAATAAGGTTGATTTTTTAAAAATTTCCTGCCTTAACCATAGCTTGTGTTTTACATCTAAGGTAGTAGCAAATATCTGAAGAATATCCTTAACAGAGAAAGTTTCGGAATCCCTTCCAATTCTAACCCTGCCTCTCAAGTGAACTTGATATATACCATAATGAAGTGAAGCTGACATATACCATAATGAAGTGAACATGATATATACCATAATGAAATCCCCTTGTTCATGGACTAAAATGCACTAGTTTGTTCACTAGTTCTGTGCAGATACAAAAAATGTCACCATTTGGGGCTTACCACATGTCACTCATTTAAATTATTCTCTAACTTAAATCTATATTTAATTTCCTTCTATTTCGTTAGACCTAGCTTAATTCATACAATGTTATTTTTGTCCATAAATGTGAACTTAAAAATTGTCTTTCAATATTAAGTTCACCATTCATTTTTTTTTTAAATATTTTATTTATTTATTTGACAGAGAGAGATCACAAATAGGCAGAGAGGCAGGCAGAGAGAGGGGGAAGGAGGCTCCCCACTGAGCAGAGAGCCCGATGTGGGGCTCAATCCCAGGACCCTGAGATCATGACCTGAGTGAAAGGCAGAGGCTTTAACCCACTGAGCCACCCAAGTGCCCCTCACCATTCACTTCTGTTGGAACAACTCTAGATGACTTTGCTTATTCACTTTTGTTGCTTTGAGCTTTACTCATTCTTCAAATTGCATCTATAGTCATCTGAATAAACTAAAAGTAAACTCATTACCAAAATAGTATGGGACTTAAAATTCAGATCTCCTGTAAACTTTTATTTAGAACAGATACTTTAAAGAATTATTTCCTTGGGGCACCTGGGTGACTCGGTTGGTTAAGTGGCAGCCTTCAGCTCAAGTCATGATCTCAGGGTCCTGGGATCAAGCCCCACATCAGGTTCCCTACTTAGCAGAACGTCTGCTTCTCCCACTGTCCCTCCCTGCTGCTTGTGCCTGCACATTTTCTCTCTTCTCTCTCTCCCTCAAATAAATAAAATCTTTTAAAAAAAAAAAGGAATTGTTTTCTTAAACTGGTTGTTTGGTCAAGGATAGACTTCTGTGCTAGATTTGCTTTAATCGTGAACATTAGTATCTTTTTCCTCTTAGTGGAAAAAAGAGAAGTGACAATTTAACCAGACTTTGTTTATCAAAAGTATTATTTTTACTCTTTGCTAAGTGCCAAACAAATATTTTCTCATGCGAATTTTCATGTTTTCTTGCTATTTAATGTTTCCAGTAAGTGACTAGTGAATATAATAGTGGTTTATTCATAAACTTTAAATTTGGTGATCATTGGTTTATAATCACTAAGTTGGGAAAAAGAATTTGTACTTTGAACAAGATCTAAAAGAATGCTAAGGCACTTCACAGAGATATATGACACCACCTTTGTGTTTACGTTAAAAGATCAGAGTGAAAAAATTAATAAGAAGAAAGTAAGATACAGCCATGGCTACAGTCTTTCATGCTGTGAAGGCCAGTACACCTAATTTGGGGCTAGGCCCTGAATTTTGCTCTTGGTTTTTATAGCCCCAACATGGAGTTGTCAGATAAAATGCAGGGTGCCCAGTTAAATATAAATTCTAGATGAACAACAAGTAATTTTTTAGTGTAAGTATGTCCTTTGCTTTACCAATTCTGACAACCCTGCCACAGAGAGTACAATGCAGTCATTCTAACTACTGAGTTACCAGGGTAAGCAAGCTCAGCTACAATTCGGAGGTAACCTATTTAATTTCCTGACCTCCAGAAGGTTTCTCACTCAGATGATTTGAAAATTTGTGCCTATAAAAATTGTAGAGTTCATTAGTATTTTCTTTTTTTTTTTTTTTTTTTAAAGATTTTATTTATTTATTTCACAGCGGGAGAGAGATCACAAGGAGGCAGAGAGGCAGGCAGAGAGAGAGGGGGAAGCAGGCTCCCTGCCAAGCAGAGAGCCCGATGCGGGCCTCGATCCCAGGACCCTGAGATCATGACCTGGGCCGAAAGCAGAGGCTTTAACCCACTGAGCCACCCAGGCGCCCTCATTAGTATTTTCTGCTGTAAGTACAGCTGACCTTATTATGGCTCTCCTGGTTTAGGGATTTGCATTTTTTTCTAATGTACTTGGGAAAAAACATTCTTAATCAAATACTCAAATTGCTATGGCTTATCTCATATCCTGCTAAATATCCTGATTTTTTATCATAAAAAAAAGCCCTCTCAAGAGAGTACATCATCTGCATTAGAGGTTACACAGTAGGAATTAGAGCTCTTAACCATATCCTTCCTGCACTAATAAATAATAGACATGACATATATATAGCACAGTCTTCTGAATGAAAGAACAAACCACATGGAGTGTAGCAGTCTTGTTTCCCTCCCTCCTCGGCATTGCACCCCGCCCCCTTTTACTCTACATACTGATGAGAAGATTTACAAGATCTTGGGATTTGTGGCTGGACTTCACAACAAGGTAATATCCTTGTTGCCATTTCATCTCCATGGTTGCTCCTCAGAGTGGTTTGATTCTCAGAGGTTTTCGTGGGCCTAACGCTCTTCTTGGTATATTCATTCTTGCTTCTAGAATTGCTGATATTCTCATTCCTTTTTAAAAACTGGTCCCTTGGTGTTTCTGCTCAAGACATTGCTCTCTCAGCAACTAATCTTCCTTTGAAAGCTTCCTCTGATTTTTGATATGCCTCATATTTCTGGAGTTATAATTTGGTGTAGTTAGTTCAGTTTATTTTGACAGTAAACTTATATTTTGTTACTTCATTTTAGAAAAATAGATTTCCATTTTCTTAAATCTCTTGAATCACAAATTATTATTTTTCCTCAATTTTAATTATGTCCTTGGTACTCCCCTTTGTTCCCCCACCCCTTTTCTTAAATAAACTTTTTTTTTTAAGATTTTATTTATTTTAGAGAGAGAGAAAGAGAGTGGAGGGAAGGGGCATAGGGAGAGAGAGAAACTTAGGCAGACTCTGAGCTGAGTACGGAACCCAATGCAGGTCTCGATCTCATGACCCTCAGATCACTTGCTCCTGAGATCACCTGCACCATCACCCAGGTACCCCTAAACTTTATTTTTTGGAGCAATTTTAAGTTCATGGCAAAATTTGGAGCAGAAAGTTCAGGGTTCCCATGTACCCCATTTACACAAACACTGTTATCCCTGTTATCAATATCCTGGACCAGAGAGGTACGTGTGTTAAAACTGATGAACCTGCATTGACATGTTATCATCACCCATAATTTAGAGTTCGGGTGCCTGGGTGGCTCAGTGGGTTAAAGCCTCTGCCTTCAGCTCACGTCATGATCTCAGGGTCCTGGGATCGAGGCCCGCATCGGGCTCCCTGCTTGGTGGGGAGCCTGCTTCCTCCTCTCTCTCTGCCTGCCTCTCTGCCTACTTGTGATCTCTCTCTCTCTGTCAAATAAATAAATAAATAAATTTTTAAAAAAATTAGAGTTCATTGTTGCTGTTATACATTCTATAGATTTTGACAAATGTCCATCATTGTAGTAATATAAAGGGTAATTTCATTGTCCTAAAAGTCCTCCATGCTCCGCCTATCTTTGTTCCCTTTCTTAAAGTTTTCTTCTCTGGTGCTCTTTTGAACTTCAGTTCCGTTATGAAATAGAGCTTTGCCCCATAACCCTGAAGAGTAATATTGAAACAGTACATTAAATGTGGCCACGGGGTTTTTTCTTTTTTCTTACCTAACTTTGAACAGGTGATGGAAAGTGAAGAGTTCATGTTGCTTCCAGCCAATCAGCTCATTGATATAATATCTAGTGATGAACTAAATGTTCGCAGTGAAGAACAGGTGTTCAATGCAGTGATGGCCTGGGTCAAATACAGTATTCAAGAAAGACGTCCTCAGTTACCCCAGGTATGATGGTAATGTTTCTCCACATAACTTTTTTGTTTGTCTTGGATGAAATAGTATATATTTGACTTGCAAAAAAGAAACAGTTGTCACTCTACCTTATATTAGACTTTAAGAGAGATCACCTGTCTCCAAATAAATCAAGGAGATAGTGTTTAGAAACATTTTAAGTGTTTATCATTATGTACTTTTGCTCCTTGGCTTCCTCTCTATTTTGCATCAGCTCTAGGTTAGGGGATAGTACAAGTCAGAACCTGAATGGTACTAAAGGAACAAAAGAAAGCAAGGATGGCAATTATCTTGTTTCCCATCCCAATTTGGCTTGGAAATCCTATCACATTTGTAAGAGTACAGGGATGATATGGGCCATAAGTTCTCACTAAGTGAAAGGTTTAATGTTCTTGTTATTATGACTATAGTTTTTAGCAATTGAATAGGATATTCTTCTAGATTGTTATAGTCCAGTTATAGTCCAGATTGTTATAGTCCAGCTAATTATAAAGAGCTTATAACATACTGCTGAAGCTCGAAGTAGCATTCTAAAGTGATATTAGTATGCTCTCAAATTTCTGATTATTCTAATTACTGAAATGGTAGAATAAATTTATGTTTAGTATTTATGCCTTCCCCCCCTCTTTTTTATTTATTAATTAAATCAAATTAATTCAGTTAGATCCCATAACAATTGAAAACACAGTATGGGAGCATGGGTTATGTATTCTCTTAAATATCTTGTAAGTGGGAGCTCATGCCTTTAACAGTATTTGTTACCTCTTAGGTGCTGCAACATGTTCGTCTGCCTTTGCTTAGTCCCAAATTCCTGGTGGGCACCGTAGGTTCTGATCCCCTCATCAAAAGTGATGAAGAATGCAGGTATGAATGGCCCTGGGTGGGAAAAATCAACAAGGGTTCCTGTTTTCTCCTAACTTCCTGATTTGTCTTGCTTCTCCTAAATATTTGTATTTCTTAGTGCTGATGCCATGGCAATATTTAACAGGTTTTTCTTCTGGGTTAGGGTCAAGAGCAGGAGATGGAAGAAGAGAGGACTGAGCTTCCAGTATTCCATTCCATTAGTTTTTATGTGGGGTGCTAATTGGTGTAGAAGTGGCAATAAAGAGGTAGATTTCTAAGATTTTAATGCAAGCTTGAATTTGAAGAGGCAATTCTCTGCTAATATATGTTTTTCTTTTCTTTTTTTTTTTTTAAAGATTTTATTTATTTATTTGACAGAGAGAGCGGTCACAAGTAGGCAGAGAGGCAGGCAGAGAGAGAGGGGGAAGCAGGCTCCCTGCTGAGCAGACAGCCCAATGCGGGGCTCTATCCCAGGACCCTGAGATCATGACCTGAGCCGAAGACAGAGGCTTACCCCACTGAGCCACCCAGGCACCCCTATGTATTTTTCTTGAGATAAATAATGATGTTGACTCTTGTCAAAAAGTGTCAGGGGCACTTTTTCATTCTATCACATATGCCTGCGTAGGGAATGGGACCAGCCTCGCTTTGACTCTGTGAACAGAGTTGACGGACTACTCCTCAAGCAGCTATGGAAAGGTTTCCACTAGAGTTTGGTGGAGAAGTTTCATAATGTATTTTGACTGAAAGCAACTCTAAATGCTTTTGTAATGCAAACAAAATACCTATTTTATTGGGCTATCTCTATACTATAGACATAATTTAAAAATTACTTATCCCAGTTTGATAGATTTTAAGATTTAGATTCCAATCAAACCATATTTTTTTTTTTAAGATTTTATTTATTTATTTGACAGAGAGAGATTACAAGTAGGCAGAGAGGCAGGTAGAGAGAGAGGAGGAAGCAGGCTCCCTGCTGAGCAGAGAGCCCGATGCAGGCCTCGATCCCAGGACCCTGAGATCATGACCTGAGCCGAAGGCAGAGGCTTTAACCCACTGAGCCACCCAGGCGCCCTACCATATGGTGTTTTTAACCATTCCCCCCACCCAACATGTTCTCTGTATATGAAAATGAAAGAGCAAGTCAATACTCAGAGCTCCTTAAACTATACTGACCTTTGGGTCTCCCTTAGTGACTAAAGAAACTTGTTCTAGTATTCAGAATCCCTAGAACAGAGGTAGAACATGTAGATTCATTTACATTTCTTCTATAATCTGAAGCCTGTCCCTTTACAAGATATGTCAGAGGGGGGTTTTAGATATTTGTCTCTTAAATTTAAAAAACAGACATATGGCAATTAATTCCCTCAAATATTTTTAGTAGCAGAAGGAAAACCACATGAATTATGGATTCAAAATCTGAAGAAACAATGCAAAGGTGCCCCTCTCCCATAAAACATAAATCAGATTGTACTGATTCTGATGCACAAACTAAAGGTACTTCCAAAGTCACTTTTAAAAGAAGCCCCTTCCTGATATCCTGACCTCGTGACATTTACTAGGTGTGGGACCTTACACAAGTTACTTTAACCTCTTTTCTGCTATAGTTTCTTCATCTGTATGGTAGGATAATAATAGCACCTATTCCATAGGGTTGTGGTGGAAATTGGCAAGTTAATACATATTAAGCCCTTAAAACAGGGACTGACATATAGGTGTAAGTGTTCTTACTGTTACTATTAATTTTGGGTTGGCTTGCTAAGGATTAGCTCTATAGTAATCTTTCTAGGAACCCCTGAGCACTTAATAAAAAACTGACTATTAGGAGATCACAGTCTTTGTTTTTAAGGCTGAGGAAGCTTGAAAAAGCTCTTGGTCATCAGCTTGGGATTTGGTGCCAGGGGTTGTTGATTTTTGGGGGGTTTTTAGGGTAAATAAGCTCAGAAAGAGTCTTATCAAGTCATATATTGGAAGTGCATTATTGGGTCATGCTTGGGACTGGTCCTGCGGGGATAAATTACTCTTTGTAACATAAAAAGCTAGAGAAATGGAAATGTATTTTAGGAAACACTTCCAAAGTTGAGAAAGAATAGAGTAACAGATTGAATTTGCACTGATCAGGCACTGAATAACTCAGAGGACTCAAGTGAGAGAAGTACATACATGAATAGTTTGTATTAGGATATTGTATTCAACAAGTATAATTACTAGGATCTTCTCAGAAAGTACCTTAATAGACAAGAAAAAAAAAATGTGTTCATCCTCATTAGACTTGTTGAGAATAAACCATTTCATATGGTACCAGATAACAACTTAGTATTAAATGACAGTATAGTGTTTCTTTTTAGCAATCCAATTTTTTACATAGTTTTATTGTTTAATTAATCTAACAAATACCTAGGGCCAGGGCTGATGTACTGCTTTGCCAGTATTCTGCAGAATCTAGTAAAATTCATTAGAAAGCAATAACTATGCAGGCTGGTAATTGAGTTGTAAGTTTTAGTTTCCCATAAGTTGTTGTTGGCCCCAAGCATATTAAGTTTTAGGCTAAATTTTATATTAAGATAGGAAGTCATGATGGAAATACCAATCAATTTACAACTCACAGTGTGACCAGCATCATTTCTCTCATATTTGTGACTTTTTTAAATGTTGGCTGGCATTCATGATTTGGTTTGATTTATGTTGATTTAGGTTGTTCCCCTTTGCCAACTTACATATTCCTAAACCATACTGGGATTTGGCTAATAATGTTATTTAGACATTTGGAATAAAGGCAAAATTTTCTCCACAGAGACTTGGTAGATGAAGCTAAAAACTATCTCCTGTTGCCTCAAGAACGACCACTAATGCAAGGACCAAGGACAAGACCACGGAAACCTATTCGATGTGGAGAAGTACTCTTTGCAGGTTTGGGTCTTAACATACTGTGACTAAACTGAATATTTTCCTGCATGTTAAAATGTCATTTGATCTGTCCTTTGGATAACTGTGATATCCACTGTCATAAGAAACACCTAATAAGTTACCTTGTAGCTTGACTGTTAACTCATGATCCAACACTGCTATTCTCTGAGAGTGCTCTATTTTTATATAAGTGTAAACATGTCACACGATGGATGTTTTGTTAAAGTGAGTCATATTAATTTACATACCAGTGTGCAGGGCACATTGTAATTCCCCAGAACTGTCAAAAAACATTACATTAAACAGTTACATGCTTCTCTAGCTTTACTGAGCTAGATTAATCCCAAGACAAGCTGCTCTATCATTTTGCTCCTACTCTCTATTCCTAAATCTCTGAGAATTTTCAGCCTCAGATGTTTCCCTTCCATCCATGTAAATTCAACTGCCTTGCTCATTTGAACAGTCAAACTACTTCTTACTAGTTCTGTCTTAGTCCATTTAGGCTATTCTAACAGAAAACCAGAGACTGGGTGGTTATAAACAAATTTATTTCTCACAGTTCTGGAGGCTGGGAAGTCCAAGATAAGTCACCAGCAGATTCTGTGTCTGGTGAGGGCCCACCTGCTTCTTCATGGAAGGTTGTCTTCTCATCTTTTTGCTGTGTCCTTACGTGGTGGTAGTGGCAAGGGAACTTTCTGAGGTCTCCTTTATAAGAACACTAATTCCCGTTCATGAAAGCTCTGCCCTCATGATCTAAGCACCTCACAAAGGCCCCACCTCCTAATACCATCTCACTGGTGACTAGATTTCAACATACAAATTTTGATGGGGCATATAAACATTCAGTCTGTAGCAAGTTCTTTGAATTTTTTTTTCTAATTCTGATCCATGGAGCTAGCCAGGACTTATTGTAGTATTTAAGTTTCCAACTTTCACTCATTCCATGGCTTCTTAGATGTAGGCATGCTTGGCTTCTTTTGTCCCATTTTAATATGTGAAGTGTTCTATTCCTTCTCATCAGGGAATTTTGTGCAATCTCTGGAACATAGTGTCCTTTTCCATCAACCTAACTACTGTCTATCTTTTTCTTTCCAGTTTAATTTTCTCTTGGCATGTGGAAATATATTTTCCCCTATATTTTTAGAAGAAGGGGCACCTTGGTAGCTCAACTGGTTGAGTGTCCGACTCTTGGTTTCAGCTCAGGTTATGATCTCAGGGTCTTGAGATCAAGCCCCAGATCAGGCCTGCATTCATCATGGAGTCTACTTGATATTCTCTCTCCCCACTCTCTTCCTCTGCCCCTCCCCCTGCTCTCTCTCTCTCTCTCTCTCTTTCTCTCTCTCTCAAATAAATAATCTTTTTAAAAAAGAAGAATACTTTGATAATTTCTGTTTTGATTTCTCTCTTTTTAAATTTTTCGTCTTTATTTCTTCATGTAGGAGATATTGTAGTATTTCTTTTTTTATTTATTTGAGAGGGAGAGAGAGAGCACATGCAAGAGCAGGGGAGGGAATAGAAGGAGAGAGAGAGAATCTCAAGCAGACCCACCACTGAGCCCAGAGCCTGACATGGGGCTTGATCCCATGACCCATGAGATCATGACCTCAGCTGAAATCATAAGGTGGACACTTGACTAAGCCACCTAAATGCCACCCCCCCTTTTTAAAAAAGATTTATTTATTTATTTATTTGAGGGGCACCTGGATGAATCAATCGGTTAAGCGTCTGCCTGAGCCAAAGGCATCAAGCCTGGCATCAAACGCCACATCAGACTCTCTTTTCAGCGGGGATCCTGCTTCTTCTCCCTCTGCCTGCTGCTCTGCCTACTTGTGCTCTCTCTCTTTCTGTCAAATAAATAATCTTATTTATTTATTTGAGAAAGAGAGAGAGTAGTATTTCTTCAAGAAGAAATTTGATGCCAAGTTTTCTTTTTCTCCTTAATCCTCATAAGGCTTTTTTTCCCTCTCTTTTGAAGGAATTTCTTCATTCTCATTCATTCTCAGTGGAGAGCCTGCTTCTCCCTCTGCCCCTCTCCTTGTTTGTGTTTCCTCTCTTGCTGTCTCCCTGTCAAGTAAATAAATGAAATCTACAAATGAAACCATAAAAAATAAAATGTGTACAGCACACTGAGATTTGAAATACAGAAGCGAGTTTTCACATCCATCTAGAATAAGATTAGAAACATTATAGAAGCCATTATTTTTCATATGTTTTGAGATTAAAGTGTTCTTACTTAACTTTTTAAACTCAGAATGTAGCTCTTATTTTGGATTGTAATAGAGATGATTTGAAAGAATAACAAATGTATCTGCTATAACCACACTTTTTTTCAGGTAGAACTCAGGTAGTACTCCAGGAAGCTCTGTGGAACTGTTTGAACCTGTCATTCTGGTTATGAAAAATGTAGTTTTTTCAAAAAGTTTTCTGACCTTAAATGTTATGTTGGATAATGTAGAATTCAGTACAGACTGAAGATTAAACAGAAAGTATTTTGTAGTATATATTATAAGAATTTTTGTATTATATTTAGTCACAAAAGGACCTATTAAGAGACCATGAATAGATGAGTCAAAATCCCTTTCTAGATTTATACTAGAATAAAAACAAACCTAGGCTTCTGATTTATAGGTTTTTTTTAAGTATAATTAACATATAGTATCTTGTTAGTTTCAAATGTACATCATAGTGATTTGATATTTTTATGCATTACGAAATAATCCTTGTTACCATGTGTCACCACACAAAGCTATTACAATATTATTGACTATATTCCCTATGCTACACATTACATCCCCATGACTATTTTATATTGGAAGCTTTTACCTCTTAATCCCCTTTACCTATTTCGACCACCCTATAAACCTTCCTCACTCTGGAAACCAACAATTTGTTTCCTATATCTATGAGTTTGTTTCTGTTTTGTTTTGTTTGTTTTGTTTTTTAGATTCATAAGTGAAATTGTATTCTGTCTTTCTGTGTCTGACTTATTTCACTTAGTTGGATCTCTCTAGATTCAACTTTGTTGTTGCAAATGGCAAGATTTCCTTCTTTTTTATGGCTGAGTAGTTTTCAGTTGTGTATATGTGGTACATAGCCATTCGTTTATCAGTAGACACTTAGGTTACTTTCATATCTTGGCTGTTGTAAATAATGCCACATTAAACATAGGGGTTCATGTATCTGTTTGAATTGGTGTTTTCATTTTCTTTGGATAAATATCCAGAAGGAGGTTTGCTGGATTGTATGGTAGTTCTATTTTTAATTTTTTGAGGGACCTCCATACTGTTTCCCAGAGTGGCTGCACCAGTTTGCATTTCCACTAGTATTAGAGGAATACATTGCCAGTGTATGAGAATTCCCTTTTCTCCACATCACCAATGCTTGTTATTTTTTGTCCAGTTTTGGTTCTTTCAATTTCCAATAACAATTACATTTATGTAGTGTTTTATTCTTTAGAAAGCCGTTTCCTGTATATATTATTTCACTTCTAAATTTTTACTCCTTGTTTTACAAATTAGGTAGTTTATAAAATATTCCCAAGACCATATTGCTTGTAGAGGTAACAGTCCAAATCCAGTTTTCTACCTAAATTCAGTGCTCTATCCATTATATGCCACATTACTTCTCAATCTGATTTAAATTAGTGTCCTTGCCCTCTTCTGTAAAATGGACCTAATACTAACTTATTTAGAAAATTAAAGTTCTAGCAACCCCAATAGAATAAGTAGAAGTCATAACTTATGTTTTGACCTGCTTCTAGAGATAATTGGTAAGTCCAAGCATTAGGTCACAATTTAAAGTTTTGCAGTGAGTGGTACATTCTGTGCATTAGGACAGGTATTCTCCTGACCACTTCTATTACTTCCCCAGTGGGTGGCTGGTGCAGTGGTGATGCCATTTCTAGTGTTGAACGATATGATCCACAGACCAATGAATGGCGAATGGTAGCTTCAATGAGCAAAAGGCGATGTGGAGTTGGGGTCAGTGTTCTTGATGACCTGCTATATGCAGTAGGAGGCCATGATGGATCCTCTTACCTCAATAGTGTTGAAAGGTAAGGTCAATTTGACTTTTTTTTTTCCATTTGAGATGTTAACTAGGAAAGAGCAATTTGATAGTTGCTTTTTTTTTACAGTATTTTTTTAAACTGAAAATGACTCTACTCTGTGCCCCATAGTTCTCGTTGTCATCATCTGTTTGTACAAGGAAAAATATACAAGGGTTATCGCTGTTTTTAATAGCAAAATGTCAGACACAGTGTAAGGATACATCAACAGGAATACGTAATGACATACACGATAATGAAATGCTGGAAAAATCTAGAGTATTATCTATTAGAATGGATAGATCTCAGAAGTATGTTGAGTAAAAAAACTGTGCCTAATTTGTGGTATTATTTATGTAAAGAAAACATGCTTGCATATAAATATACCTATTTGAAAGTATTTTACTGAAAAGTCTTAAAGGACATATACCAATTCACAATGGGAGGAGGCCAGAAATTGGTGGAACTCAAGGAAAATTTAGCTTTATCTATAACATTCTGAAAAAAAGTTTTAAAGAAAATATATTCATATGTAACTTGTATAAGTAAAAATTAAGTTTAAAAAATAAAACCTAAATTAGCTTTTCATATGCTTTAGTTATTAATCAGCCCATATTTAGAGGAAGAATGTAGAATATGTAAATATAGTATATGTAT
This sequence comes from Ailurus styani, assembly GCA_002007465.1. Taxonomy (NCBI): domain Eukaryota; kingdom Metazoa; phylum Chordata; class Mammalia; order Carnivora; family Ailuridae; genus Ailurus; species Ailurus styani. Next base: position 1,471,588 of record LNAC01000344.1, read on the forward strand.
ATATATGTAAATATAGCCTTTGTGTAATACAAACTCTGCCCTTACTGTCTCTGCAGGTATGACCCCAAAACAAACCAATGGAGCAGTGATGTGGCTCCTACAAGCACCTGCAGGACAAGTGTTGGTGTGGCAGTGCTCGGAGGCTTTCTCTATGCTGTGGGTGGCCAGGATGGCGTGTCCTGCCTCAACATTGTGGAGAGGTGATTTTTTTTTTAAAGTCATTTTCAGTTTTTTAAAAGAATAGAAAGGGTATTAACCAAAGGATGCAAACATAGTGATCTGAAAGGATACCTGTACCCCAGCGTTTATAGCAGCAATGTCCACAATAGCCAAAATATGGAAAGAGATCAGATGTCCATTGGCAGATGTATGAATAAAGAAGACGTGTTTTACATATACATACACACACACACACACACACACACACACACTCACACCCCAGTGGAATATTATTCAGCCATCAAAAAACGAAATCTTGGGCGCCTGGGTGGCTCAGTGGGTTAAAGCCTCTGCTTTCGGCTCAGGTCATGATCTCAGGGTCCTGGGATCAAGGCCCACATCGGGCTCCCTGCTCAGCGAGGAGCCTGCTTCCCCCTCTCTCTCTCTGCCTGCCTCTCTGCCTCCTTGTGATCTCTCTCCCTCTGTGAAATAAATAAATCAAATCAAAAAAAAAAAAAAGAAATCTTACCATTTGCAATGATGTGAATGGAACTAGAGGGTATTATGCTAAGTGAAATAAGTCAGAGAAGGACAATTTTCATATGACTTCAATATGATTTCACTCACAGATGGAATTTAAGAAACGAAACAGAGGATCATAGGGGAAGGGAGAGAAAAATAAAACAAGATGAAATCAGAGAGGGAGACAAACTAATAGACTCTTAACTATAGGAAACATACAGGGTTTCTGGAGGGGAGGTGGGTAGGTGGGTGAGGTAAGTAGGTATTGGGCATTAAGGAGGCCACTTGATGTAATGAGCACTGGGTCTTACGTGCACCTGATGAATCACTAAACTCTACCTCTGAAAATAAATAAATAAATAAATAAATAAATAAAAAGAAAGGGCTTTTTAAAAAAGATTTTATTTATTTATTTGACAGAGAGAGATCACAAGTAGGCTGAGAGGCANTAAATAAAAAGAAAGGGCTTTTTTAAAAAGATTTTATTTATTTATTTGACAGAGAGAGATCACAAGTAGGCTGAGAGGCAGGCAGAGAGAGAGAGGAGGAAGCAGGCTCCCCGCCAAGCAGGGAGCCCGATGCAGGCCTTGATCCCAGGATCCTGAGATCATGACCTGAGCTAAAGGCAGAGGCTTTAACCCACTGAGCCACCCAGGCGCCCAAAAAGGGCTCTTTAAAAGAAACAATTTAGGATACCAGGGAATCCACCATTCAGTAGATATCCCATGGGCTTTAGGGGAAGAGTTTTCAGATGATCTTAAGGGTCTAGGAAGATGAGAGATAGAACCTGATGTTTCAAACTATTGGTTATAATGATGGAGCCTAACTGAAGAGTTGGAATCGTACTCTAAATTATATTCTGTATAGGATATTAAGCATACCACTTCTGAAATCTGTTCCGATTTTTTTCCCCAGTACTTGGAGTGTACTTAATGTATGACTGCCCAGACTTCCTCCAAAAAAAAATGATTAAAGTAATAATACTTTGTCTAGCACATCTTATAAATACCCCGAAGTATTTTGTATATGGGTTCTCATTAATTCTTGAAGTGTACTTAGGGAAATCTGGGTTGGCTGTGGAAGTTTAATTTATACTTTTACAAATGAGTTAATTTTAGTGAAATACAGTCTATTCTTAATTTCTTGCTCCATCAATTTTTTGTCATTCTGTCCTAGAGATTAGATTTTGAAGTCTCATGTGTTAACGATTACTAGCAAGAACATACTTCCTAAAAAGAAATGCTTCATGACTCTTTTCAAATAACATTTGAGAATTTTTCAAATAACATTTACTAGTTGGGTTACCATGTTTATTTTTTTTTTTTTTAAGATTTTATTTATTTATTTCACAGAGGGAGAGAGATCACAAGGAGGCAGAGAGGCAGGCAGAGAGAGAGAGGGGGAAGCAGGCTCCCTGCCGAGCAGGGAGCCTGACGCGGGCCTCGATCCCAGGACCCCGAGATCATGACCTGAGCCGAAAGCAGAGGCATCAACCCACTGAGCCACCCAGGCGCCCGGGTTACCATGTTTAAATTGAAAAGTTTTAACTGTCTTAAATAGAGATAAAGTTGTAGGTAACTCTTTTTTTTTAATTTTTTTTTTAAGATTTTATTTATTTATTTGGCAGAGAGCTAGAGAAAGAGAGCACAAGTAGGCAGAACGGCAGGCAGAGGGAGAGGGAGAAGCAGGCTCTCCACTGAGCAGAGAGCCTGATGTGGGGCTTGATCCCAGGACTCTGGGATCATGACCTGAGCCAAAGGCAGCCACTTAACGACTGAACCACCCAGGCGCCCCTGTAGGTAACTCTTGAAAGCTCTTTCTTTTTATTTTTCTGTTAAAAAACTTATTTCTCCACTTTCAAAACTCTATGCAAGAGATTCTGGGAAGATAGCAACAACAGCATAATTCTTTAATCTCTCCAAATTCCCACATAAGAACAGAGCAATAGATAGCAAAGCTAAAAACCTATGGACAAGTTATGGAACTTGGTTGGATAATAGTGTGAATGTACCTAACACTGCTGAACTATACATTTTAAAATGGTTACAGTGGTAAATTTAATGTAAATTGGTGGTAAATTTTACCACAACTTAAAAAAAAAACAAAACCCCTCTGGACAACATTTAAAATATAACTAGGTGTGGGAGGATTCCCATAAACACCAAAACATCAATGGGCAAAGGCAAAGTACCAAAAGCCAGAAGACTGCATGATATCAGTGTCTATGCAGGAGAAAATACAGAGAAACAGTCAGAAGTGTGACAGATCTAAGAACAGAAGAACCCTAAAGTAGACAATATATATTTACTAGAAAGAGTGAAGGGAAAATTTATGACTAACGGCTGAAACTAAGAAGGGTTTTGCTCAATTCCAGTATAGAGTAAGTACAAGGGACCTACAATAAAATCTGAAGGACTTAGGAGAGGGATGCTCAGCCTCAGCAGTATGGCCATTTTGGGCCAGATAATTCTTTGTTGTGGGGGCTGTCCTGTGCATTGTCACGTGTTTAGCAGCATCCTTGGCCTCTGTCCACTAATTCCCAGTAGCACACACCTGGTTGTGACACCAAAAGTCTGTAGACATTGCCAGATACCCCAGGGTGGAAAGAGGAGTGGTGCAAAGCCCTGTAGTTGAGAACCAGCTGGGAGAGAGCCATCTAGTCCCTAGGAACCCTTAAAACTGACCAGCAGTATGACCTTCCAGAACAGGGCCCACACTTCTAGTGCAGGATCAAAATTGAGCAAGACAAGATTAATATACAATGAGAAGAGAAGGCCAAAATAAAAAGGAGGACCAGTGAATAAAGCCAATAAATCTCAGGAGGCAAACCACTGTACTTCTTTTTTTAACAGTATATGAAAAAACTAGAAAGAGTTCCATGAAGTTAGAAAATTACCGTGAACCACTCCTCAGGAAAATTCATTTCATATAAAAATGAACAACAGCAGAGTACTGAGGTTAGATCCAATACAAACTTAACAGATGAAGAGAGAATAAGCAGCAGAATAACATCTCTATAGACAATAAAAGCACAGCAAAAAGACATACACATAGAACAGATCAAAACTGTAATCAACTATTTCACAGTACTAAAAGACATTAGGGAAATGATATAAGACATGAAAATACTACATAAGTCAGAATTTGAAAAACCCAGGTACAAGATGACCAAACTCAGAAAAATATTAGAAATAAGAGGAAAAAATCACTTCAGAATGAAAGTTAAACTAGAACAAGTAAACAAAACAGATAATACCAGGAGACAAATAGAAGGTGAAAGAGGAAATGTTTTAAAGTCGAAAATACAAAAAAGAAATAAAAAGGCTATGTGAGATAGCAACAAATATTGAAGATAGGTAAAAAGACAGATAATAGGAGTCCATGAGGAAGCAAACCAAAGCAAAGGAATGGAACAAATGCTAATAACTATAATTCAAAATTATTTTCCTGTACTAATAAAAAAATTAAAATTGTTTATTAAAAGAATACACTACATTCTATGGATACTGATCCAGAACAGTAAACACCAAGTTATATTCCAGTAAAATTATTGGACCTTGAAGAAAAAGGAAACAAATTCTTTAGTCAATCAACAAAAAAGTACATGTTATTTATATAGGAAAGAAATTTAGATTACTACCATAGTTTTTGAAAGCAATATTTTATGCTAGAGGAATATGGAGTAACATTTAAGATATTTAAAGAAAATGTAAGCTAAGGGTTTTATACCTAGAGAAAATGGGTTTGAAGTATGAAGGGCACAGACAAACTTAACACGTAAGAAATCGGAATACTGTTCCCATGAGTCCTTACTGAATAATCTACTACAGAACAAGCTTCAGACGAAATTACTAGAGACATTGATAAGGGGTGAGCATGAAACATACATTGAATTGGAGCACTCTGAGTAACTAGGGGTGAAAAGAGAGAGTAGCATGCACTGGCTATATGCTCAGTTGGTGCAGATGTGGTACAAATATTTTCAAAAGTGGGCATAGAATGGGAAGAGATATGCAAAAAGAATTTTAATTGTTCTCAGGGACATCGAAGTGATAGTATTGCTAATCTAAGATATAATGTGGAATAAAGGAATGGGTGTGGGTTGTTCTAATTCTGTCATCTCCTGTGTTCTTGAAAACTCGGGTTCTTAATATGGAAGAATATAAATGTAAAATAGAAGAAGTTAAGTAAAAGACCTTGTAGTCCTGAATTTCAATTTGAATTAAGTTCTTCATTACAAATAAAATTATAGGGCACCTGGGTGGCTCAGATGGTTAAGCATCTATCTGCCTTTGGCTCAGGTCATGATCCTAGGGTCCTGGGATTGAGCCCCACATCGGGCTCCCTGCTCAGCAGGGAGTCTGCTTCTCTCTCTCTCTCTGCCCCTCCCCCTGCTTGTGCTCTCTCTAGCTCTGTTAAATAAATAAATAAAATCTTTAAAAAAAATAAAATAAAATTTTATTCTAGCTCTGTCAACTGAAGAGGCCTAGAAATAATAACCAACTAGTGGCAGTGAACAGCTCTGTTCCTAGATTTTGTCTTGAAGTTCCATTTCCCTAAAAGAAATGAGGGCTTCTTGGAGAAATGTGTGATTCCAGATTTAGGACAGGAAATGTACTGATAAGCCTGGGCTAGCTTGTCTTACCAGATAGCAAGCAACCTATCAAAGACTAGGAGATGTCTAAAAGACTCAAGAATGAGACCTGGGTAGCTCAGTCAGTAGAGCATCAGACTTTTAAAAGACTCAAGAGAAAACTTGAAGATGTTCCTACTTGACCAAAGATGGGACAGTTTTAACTTTAAAAGAGATAATAATTATGACTGATTAAAATCCAATAAGTATATTTAAATCTCTGAGTTTCTGTTGACATTTAAAAAAAAAACCTACTTAGTTGCCTTCAGAAGATCACAAGGAATGAATTTATCATCTTGAGTACTAGTAAATAAAGTGAAGGAAGCACACATATACCCAACCTTTCTTGTGCGAACTGCATCACATATGAAACAGGTACAAAACAGTTGATAAGAGGATTGTTTCTTTTTTTCTTTTTCTTTCTTTCTTTTCTTTTTTTTTTTAAGATTTTACTTATTTATTTGACAGAGAGAGAGATACAGTGAGAGAAGAAACACAAGCAGGGGGAATGGGAGAGGGAGAAGTAGGTTTCCCGCCAAACAAGGAGCCCGATGTGGGACTCAATCCCAGGACCCCAAGATCATGACCTGAGTTGAAGGCAGACGCTTAACGACTAAGCCACCCAGGCACCCCTGTTTCTTTCTTTCTTTCTTTCTTTTTTTTTAAGATTTATTTATTTATTTTAGAGAGCATGAGGGGAGGGGTGCAGAGGGAGAGAGAGAATCCTGAATCAGACTCTCCACTGAACACAAGAGCCCGATGCAGGGCTTAATCCCAGGACCCTGAGATCATGACCTGAGCCAAAATCAAGAGCCAACTGCTCAACCAACTGAGCCACCCAGTCACCCTGAGGACTGTTTCTTTATAAAAAATGGCCCAATAAAAGAAAACAAATGATTGAATACCACCATTTTGGAACACTTAGTAAATAAATGGACCTAGGCATTAATAATTAGCAGTTGCTAACATATCACCTTCTGTAGTTTTGCCAAAGGGACCAAATGTGGTCTGATCAAACTTCTGGATCCAGCTGCCCATTTGTGGACCATACAGAGGACAGACCAGTGTGCTGAACTACACTATAAGTGTCTAGTCAGTCAAATCCATGCTGTGGGGGAAATTGCAGATCAAATGCCCCAAGTTCTAAAAGACGAATTGTGAGGAGACGGGGAAATAGGAAATGGAGGAAAAAGCCTGTATTATAAAAAGACTTTAAAAAAATTATAATGAACAAAAATAAGGGATGTATACTTGGGTGGGAAAAACTATAATGAAACTCAAGGAGTCAATTACTGTAAAAATCAGGATAATGGTTATCCTGTGGGGAAGAATGCATTGAGTTTGGAAAGGGATACATGGGAGGGCTTCCAGTGTGACAGGCAAAGTTATTTTTCTTGACCTGGGTGATGGGCTTTCCTTACAATAACTCATTAAACTACACATTTGTGTGGCTGTCTGAATCAATGTTTTATTTTATAATTTAAAAACTATGCAGAGACTTCTGCTTCCAAGTAGCATGCAGTAAGTCGTGCCAGCCATCACTCCCACTGGAACAACTAGGAAAAAATGAGAGTTCGAATATATTTGTTTTAAAACATCAGAGACATGTGGAAGTAACAAGGACTAAATGAGCTAAAATTCCATTGAAGAAAGAGCCCATTTATGTGAGCTGAGATCATCAGCTGTTTTCTTTCCTGGGGATATTTGCCAAGTATCAAGGGTTGAATATTAGACTTGACTTAGGCAAGGGGATTTTCCTGGAGGAGAGGTATATCAGTAGAACTTTTAACAGTCATGCAGGTTGGCATGACAGATTGGAATCTAGAACAGTTCCAAACATACTGCTGTTTTTCTCCACAAGATGTTTGCTGAGTGCTTGGGTAGCTTAGGAGACTATGGAACTAGGGTGAGTGAAATCTTGTGTGCTTAGAAGATAAAGTCCTGGTGTGGGGAGGGGCCTGTGACAAATACAGGATAGTTTTCATCCTTGAGACATTTGAAAATTGAGGTGGACTGAGTCTAACAAAAACTCAGTTCCTGATTGAACTGGGTTCTGATTGAACTATTTCACCCTCTCTGCCTAATACAGGAAAGAGTGAATCCACTGCTGGTGGCTGGGAGGGGTTGGGTGCAAGGGTGGTGCAGAAATGAGGGGATAATATCAACTTTAATTTCTAGAATTCCATTCCTTTATAATAATGTCTAGCTAAAATAAAAAATTACAAGATGTCTGAAGAGACAAAAATATGGCCAGTACTGAGAGAAAAAATAGACAATAGAAGCAGACTTACCCACATTTAGGGACACCTGGGTGGCTCATTTAGTGAAGTGTTGGACTCTTGATTTCAGCCCAGGCCGTGATCTCAGGGTGATCATGATCTCAAATCTCATGTAGAACTCCATGCTTAGAAAGGAGTTGGCTTGAGATTTTTCCCCCTTTCCCCTCCCTCTGCCCCTCCCCGTACTTGCATATGCTCACTCTCCCTCTCTCTCTAATAAATAAATCTTAAAAAATAAAAAATAAATGATCCACATTTAGAGTTAACAGAAAAAAACTTTAAAATAAGTATAATGAATACATTAAATAAAATAGAGGAAAAGATTAAAAATGGGTAAAAGATTGGAGAATTTTAATATAGAATTAGAATCTAAAAATAAGATGTGCATTTTACAACTGAAAAATATAATATCTAAAATTAAGGGCGCCTGGGTGGCTCAGTGGGTTAAAGCCTCTGCCTTCGGCTCAGGTCATGATCTCAGGGTCCTGGGATCGAGGCCCGCATCGGGCTCTCTGCTCTGCAGGGAGCCTGCTTCCTCCTCTCTCTGCCTGCCTCTCTGCCTACTTGTGATCTCTCTCTCTCTCTCTCTCTCTCTCTCTCTGTGTCAAATAAATAAAATCTTTAAAAAAAAATAAAATAAAATAAAATTAAGAACTCATTGAGATGAGATTAGCTAGGCACAATAAAAGTAGACCAGACACAACAGAAGACTGAGTTAATGAACTCAAAGACAGATTAATAGAAACTATCCAAACAGAGGAAGAACAGAGAAAACAGAATGGAAAGAACAAACTGTAAGAGACTCATGGGACACAAACAGTCCAACATACATGTAATTGGAGTCCCAGAAGAAAAGGGGAGTAAGATAAGACCAGAAGCAGCATTTGCAGATAGAATTTTTGGCTGAGAATTTTCCGAAGGAATGAAAGATAACTTTATTCATAAAGTGCATGAACCAGGGCACCTGGATGGCTTAAGCTTTTGCCTTCAGCTCAGGTCATGATCCCCAGGTCCTGGGATTGAGCCCCACATTGGGCTCCCTGCTCAGCAGAGAGTCTACTTCTCCCTTTCCCTCTGCCCCTCCCCTCTCCCCTGCTCATGTGCTGTCTCTCTCTCATAAATAAATAAATAAATAAATAAATAAATAAATAAATAAATAAATAAAATCTTTTTTAAAAAGGGTACATGAACCTCAGGAAACTATCACTGACTTAACCACACGGCCTCCATTCTCCAGTATTTATATTTCTGCTGCTGTCATTGGTATTAGTTACTACATTCTCAGAATCTAGATGTTTTTCCTTAAAAATGTGCTCCATCTCCCTCACTTGCTTCTGAAGAGCGAGGTCTATTTTTAGTATCATTTATTGTATATTTTATGCAATAGTGATAGAGTTTGTTAACAGTACTTAACAGACTAACAGAATTTCCCACCCATGCAATAAAATGCCAGCACTATTCCAAGTTATTTTTGTCATATTTCTTTTTTTTTTTTAAGATTTTATTTATTTATATGACAGAAAGAGATCACAAGTAGGCAGAGACAGGCAGAGGGCAAGGGGGAAGCAGGCTCCCCACTGAGCAGAGAGCCCAATGCAGGGCTCGATCCCAGGACCCTGAGATCATGACCTGAGCGAAGGCAGAGGCTTAACCCACTGAGCCACCCAGACACCCCTTTTGTCATATTTCTTAACACTAGTTTTTTATCAATCAGGACTCAGTACTAAGAAAAGAGAAGCCATACCAGTTATTTTAGTAGAGAGAATTTAATGTTCAAAAATTAGCTAGCAGATATTGAAGGGCTGGAAAAAATGAAAAGAGGACACTGAAGTAACTCTAGAACCTAGATCTGGGAAGATGAAGGAGAGAGATGAGAGTTACGGGAGCCTAATAGCCTCTAGGCTTGGGGGAGAAATGCCACAGAGCTTGAACCATCAGCACCTGAGGAGCGGCTGCCCTGAACAGCTGACACACCTCCATGAAGGGTTCTCTTCCTGGCTGCTTTTGGAAGATTGTATTTTCCAAAGGTGGTAACAGTACCTATCATTTCACATGTTCTGTATCATTTGACTTTGACACTCTTCTGACTGAAAGGTAGGGTTTACGTTTTCTCCCCTTGATTCTGGGCTCCCTTACAAGAACAGCCAAAGTAGTACTGTGTGTGTGACTTTCGAAGCTAGGTCATAAAAGATGCATCTTTTACTTGGATTTCTTGGGGCACCTGTGAAGCCTTGAGCTGTCTGAGGTTGCCGTGCTGGGAGGTCTGCCCGGAGAGACCCTGAGGCTACTTGGAGAGATGCCCAGCCAGCCGCCCACTGCTTTAGCGCTCCGCTCCTCCAGCCGCAGCCACAATTTGATTGCAACCACATGAGACACTGAGCCAGAACTTCCGTGTGAGGCCCTTCCCAAATTCCTGACCCGTGGTGACAGGAAAGTCAGTAAAATTATCTGAAATTGTGGAGTTTTGGGGTGATTTACACAGCTGTGGATAATTGGAACGCTGGTACACTTACCTCAGGGGAGGTGCCTCACAGAGCCATGACTAAGACCTCCAAGAAGCACAACAAGGCTAGTTTGGGAAGTGCCAGAAAAAGGCTAGAAACTGAAAGTAGCTGGTTTAATCAGAGTGAAAGGGCCATTGCTGAGACAACACTAACAGGATTGACAAACAAACAGAAAGGAGTCTGTCCCTTCTCCCGGAGACTTCCAGCAGCTAGTCCTTCCTCATGGCAGAATCTGACAGAAAGCCAGCTTGGCAAAGGAGAAATGTTTTTAGAGTTCTAGCCCCAGTACCACAAGTCAGAGTGTAGAAAATAGCTTAGTAACTGACACAGGCACAAATTCTAAGACTTTTTTCCCTAGAAACTAAGGAAAATCTGTTAGATTCTCATTGTGCATTTTGACCATTGCAGGTGTATGTATCCAGCATGTCTTTAGAATGCTCTCATAGCTTATGAAAAAGGCCTCACTTCATAAAAACAGGCATGCAGTCTTTGCTTTGTCCTTCACTGCAGGTATGATCCAAAGGAAAACAAATGGACCCGAGTGGCTTCTATGAGCACCAGAAGACTAGGCGTGGCCGTGGCTGTGTTAGGAGGGTTCTTATACGCTGTGGGTGGCTCTGATGGGACATCTCCACTCAACACAGGTTAGTCCCTTCCAAGGTCAGTCTGGTTCCCCTAATGCAGCACATTCCTCAAGAGAGTCCCCCTACAGAAAAGTATAAAAAGCCATATTATCCTATAATTTTAAAGTATAAATATAAATTGTAATATTAAAATAATTTAATTATATATTTATATAAATGATATAATTATTTATAATAATCTAAATAATTGAACATTATTTTTCCCTTAGGAGAGTACAACTCCCAGCTCTTCCTCAGCTCCTTCTATAACCATATTCTTCTAGCGTATTCCCAAAATACTTCTTTCTCCCTCCTCTTTATAAGCTTCTTGGAATTTATAATGAATAAAAGAATTGTTTTCCTAATACAATTATTTCTCTGCCTCACCCCCAACCATCTCTCCTTAAAAAAACCAAAACCAAAAAAAAGACAAAACCTCTATTGTAATCTAAGAATAAATAAAAAGTTCTAGCTATAAGCTGGTTTATATGTTCGCCCTTTCTGTTGAGAGATAATGGATATTTTTGCCTAAGGATATTGTTAGTGTGGCACACGCATCAGATTCGTAGTCACATATCTTGTCTTCTGCTCAGACTGCAGTAGGAATACAGGCAAAGGGAATATAAGATACAGAAGTTATCTGATTATGACAATCAGTTACTAGTATGGAATGGTGCCTACAGATCCTTTAGTCTAATCCCCTCATTTAAAGATAAGGTGAGGCCACGAGTCATGTAGTCAGAACTAGAACTAAGGTACCTTGACTCCAACACGTGCCCTTTCCGCCATCCCCTGCACAAACGAAACCAGTAGTCCCTGATGAGATTATAGTGGTTTTGTCCAGCGGTATATAAGTCCTTCCCAGAAGCAAAAATCAGATTGTGTATTGAAAATACATGTTATCACAAAGTTTTAATGGCTATGAGGAAAACTAGACGTGAGAAGAAATAGCTGAATGGTCACTTACCGGGTCTTTTTTCCCCCTGCAGTGGAGCGCTACAATCCTCAGGAAAACAGATGGCACACCATAGCTCCTATGGGGACGCGGAGGAAACACCTAGGCTGTGCAGTGTATCAGGACATGATCTATGCCGTAGGAGGTAGAGATGACACTACAGAGCTTAGCAGCGCGGAGAGATACAACCCCAGAACTAACCAGTGGTCTCCAGTGGTGGCTATGACATCCCGCCGTAGTGGAGTAAGTGCCCACCTGCTGAAAACTGGAAAAAAGCACCAAGACTGGGCTGTGCAGGAGAGCTCTGATCTTAAAATACAGGCACAGGAAGGACATGCACTGTTTAGGCAAAACAACCCCTGCTACTTCCTTACGGGGAAAAAAATAATTTCTCCTAATTGCTGTTATCTCAAGTAGTTACGAATCTTAATAGTCAGTCATATCCTTAATAGTGGAATTATTTTTTGTAATTTATCTTTCATCGATTGTTTCCCTGAAAGACGTTACCCGATCTTACCCACTACCTTATCTGACTTCACCCATGTTCATCCCTTTCAATTAGAGCTAAATATTCCTAATGAATATTCCTAGGTAATATTCTAAGTAGCTGGCACACCAATACAAATGTTTAGGCAGAAACACATCTGGCCCCATCACTAGTCTCCACAAACCGTTGGAGTCTGTCCCATCTGTAGTGTAGACCTGGTCAGGGTGACCTATGTCATGTTCTAGTCCACGGATGACGTGGGACTACAAGAGACTTCTAGGGTAGAGTTTAGCATTCATGCATCCCAGGACATTTGGTTCAGAGTGAAATGTAACCCATAAGCCACTGATCGTGTCAGGAGTGCATCAGTGGAGGACAACAGGTGGGAGATAGCTAAGACTGCATAATCTGAGGAGAAAAGGGAATAAATCCTGGTTTGCACAAATCAAGGAATATCACTGGTAGGCATCAGCAAGTCAGAACATTCCCACATCTGTGGCTCTTTATTACGGGTGATTAACAGCTTCTAGGTCACATTCCTATTGTTTTCACTGCTACCTTTAGCAAATATTTATTAAGTGCTTACTCTGCTAGAAAAGCAAAAGTAAGTACAGCCCCACAGAGAGCTCCCAAGTTATGAAGGAAATGGGAATGTTTACAGCTAACCATAAAAAATAAAAAAAAAACTAAAAACTAAAAAACACAAACCTTACAGTCGTGGCAAGTGCCTTATAAGAGAACATGGGAGAATATGTTTAGTGGGTTTGGGGGTAGTGAAGAGACTTACCAGAGAAAGCCGCATGTAAGCTAGGCCATGAAAGAAAAATAAGATTTTCTAGAAGAGGGAAAGAAAACACCAGTCAGGGAACAACATGTGCAAAGTAGTAAGGAGGTGTGGAAAACGTGGTCTTTCTGGGACTAGCAGTTAAATCAGTATTCTTGCATTGTCGGGTACGTAAGGCAGTGAGGCTAAAACATGGGCTGGTATGGATTTCTGGAGGGCCCAAATGACAGAGTAAGGACTTTAAACTTAGGCGGTAGGGAGACTTAGAAAGTTTTTAGAGGAGAGTGATAGTGTGGTTAGATCTCTAATTTAAACAGAGATAGTGGGTTAGAATGGGCAAATACCAAAAGAAGTGAGAGCAGTTTGGAAGTTCTTGTGCATTCCCACTGACGCTTTTCCAAAGACTTAAGAAATTTATGTTTTTGACTGTAAAAATATTCTAATTGAGTATATAATTTTATTATTCCCACAGTGTAACAGATTTTTGTCATTACTTTTTCCTCTGTGTTTAAGTAAACCAAAATGTAAAGTCATAAAGAATTATCTTTTATTAAAAAGATTTATCTAGAACTAGTCCAGATTTTCCCAACAATTCTCTGGCTTCTTCAGTAGCCGCTGTGTTTTGGTCCTGTAGGTTGGCCTGGCAGTAGTGAATGGACAGCTTATGGCTGTAGGAGGCTTCGATGGCACAACGTACTTGAAGACCATTGAAGTTTTTGATCCTGATGCCAATACATGGAGGTAACCTTTAAGCTACATTACAGAACACCTCACTGCTGACTTGAAATTCATGGGCATAAGGTTGCCCATGACCGTCAGAATAAGGATGGTCAGTACATTGGGAAGTGCTCTTATAGTACTCATAAGAGAGCTCGAAGTTATCTATATTTGATGGCTTGTTGTGACTTCATTGCTCTAAAGTGGCTGACATTTTACAACATCTTCTCTTTGGTAACTATTCAGTTTTATAATAGGGATGACAAACACAGAAAAAATCTCTTTTCTAGCCCCGTCATGTTCAGCTGAGGTAAGTAAGGCACTGAGAAATAAAGCAAGTTAGTGATAGAACTTAGATCTCTTGCTTCTAATCTGTCACAATTTTTTGGTGTTTTTATAGGCAGCTTTATGCCCAGATAAAAACAAATTGTAGTTAGGGTTTTTTTGTTGTTGTTGTTGTTTTTTTTAAGATTTTATTATTTGAGAGAGAAACAGAAAGAATGAAAGAGAGAGAGAGAGAACATGAATGGGGTCAGGGGCAGAGGGAGAAGCAGACTCCTTGCTGAGTAGGGAGCCTGATGTGGGGCTCAATCCCGAGACGACAGGATCAAGACCTGAGCCGAAGGCAGATGCTTAACCAAATGAGCCACCCAGGTGCTCCTTACTTTTTTTTTCCTTAAATAATAGTTTATTTTGGGGTGCCTGGGTGACTCAGTTGATTAAGCATCTGCCTTCGGCTCAGATCATGATCTTGGGGTCCTGGGATCAAGCCCCATGTCGGGCTCCCTCTACCTCTGATCCTCCCCCTACTCGTGTGCACTCTCTCTCTCAAGTAAATAAATAAAATCCTTAAAAATAAGTAAATAAATAGAAGCACCTGGCTGGCTTGGCTCAGGTCGTGATCTTGGGGTCCTGGGACTGAGGCCTTCATTGGGGCTGTGCGCTCGCTGGGAGCCTGTTTCTGCTTCTCCCCTTCCTCCCCTCCCCTCCCCTGTTCCCCCCACTCATGCTCTCTCTCTCAAATAAATAAATTAAATCTTTAAAAAAATACAATCTTCATGTCTGGGAAAGCCACACTTTTACAGATGTTTAAATGACATTCTTTTGATTCTGCTTTTCCTCTCATGGCTCTGTATGACTTGATCACAATACTAAAGTCAGACTAAAAGCCAGACGTTGTACACTTTTGGCTTCTACTACATCACATTTTCACAACCTTGTTCATTAAGTAAAGATGTACTGAGTGTTCTAGACATCAGGGATCCAACAGTGAACACAAACAAAATTCCTTGTTCTCCTGGATCTGACATTCTAGTAAGGAGATTAACAGTACCATGTCAGGGGATAGGAGCACTATGGGGAAAAGCCAAGGGGGTGGGGGTGTCCAGGGAGGAGTTTCTTTTTAAAATGTGGCCTAGGAAGGCCGACTGCAAAGTTACCATTTTAGCAAAACCTAATAGAGGTAAGGGAGAGATAGATAATGGGAGGTTTTCCTGAAGAGGACCCTCCCACTTGTGGCATATTTTCTTGCATATTCAGCTTTCTGTGTATAGTGGAAATTTGGGACGATTGACAGATTTACTTCTGCTACTTAATCACTATGATCCTACATAAGGACCTATTTCTCAGTAACTGTCACTAAATAAAAATTAATAATATGTGACCGATTAATATTTGTGAAATTCTTAAGGATCATCTGTTGAGAATTACGATCTAAATTTTTATAGTTACATATACCAAACTTAAAACCAGTTTTACCTTACAGCTCACAGAGGATCTAATATTCTTTTCCATGTAAATCTTTAACTTTGAAAATGATCTTATTCACAGGTTAAAAACTAGATGCTAGGGGTGCCTGGGTGGCTCAGTTAATCGTCTGCCTTTGGCTCAGGTCATGATCTCAGGGTCCTGGGATCAAGCCCCACATCTGGCTCCCTGCTCAGTGGGGAGCCTGCTTCTTCCTCTCCCTCTGCTGCTCCCCCTGCTCATGCTCTCTCTCTGTCTGTCTGTCTCTCTGTCAGATAAATAAGTAAAATCTTAAAAAAACAAAAACAAAAAACTAGATGCTGACTTCATTTACTCATATCCAGGTTTGTTCCATAAAGGAGGCTTATAAGAATACATATGTAAGAATAAAAATAAGTTATTGGTGTTTACACAGAGGGAAGTATGAGTAGGAAAATAACTAGTCAAAACTAGACAAAGATGTAGAATATGATTCTGTGTATTGTTAGAAGTCAGTTTAGGTGTAAAGGTTTCAAGTCGTGATGCAAAACATGGATACAACACTCTCTTATTCTTAAAACAGTATCCTAGAAATGAGACCTTTTCACCCAGTGCCTGAAATAATTCTGTTACTTGCCAGTGCTCAGTTCCAGGTCCTAATCTTTGGAAGAGATGTATGAATCTAAAAACATTAGTTATGATAGAAAACATGTGTTTTATTAACATCTAAGTTATAGAAGAAACAGTGCTTTTTCCACTTTGAAATCTGATTTTCTTTCTTTCTTTGCAGATTATATGGCGGGATGAATTACCGTCGGCTAGGGGGTGGTGTAGGAGTTATTAAAATGACACATTGTGAATCCCATATATGGTGAACATCTAGAAGACAGTCATGTACATGCTCCTGTGTATTCTGGAGAGGTTTGACTTTGGAGCTTTGTATAGCTCGAGAAAACATTAGAACAAATTTTATTCTTTGCCGGTGCCTCAACATATGGAAATACAAATACAATGAAAGTACTTCAACTGCAAGATGCCATCTTTGCACAAAAATTTTCAACTCTGTGCGGAATATTTATTTTTGGTTTTAATTTATCATGGGTTTTTTGTTGTTGGGTTTTTTGTCGTCGTTTCATTTTGTTTTGCTTTGGATTTAGCCTTCCTCCCACTAAAAAAGGAAAAAAAAGGAAAAGGAAAAAAAGATAAAAATTCTAAGCAGTGAAAGTTTATTTTTAAGATATTAAGTTTGAAAATACTAATAAAGGGAGAAGGGCTACACATGATCTAGTTATTTCTAGGCACTCCATCCACAGGACTCCACTACTTACAAGGACTACCAGTGACAAAGATAGGTATGCAAAATGTATTATTTAGCCATCATGCTTGCACTAAGCACCAGAAGACTTGAAAATCTAAAAAACAAACAAAAATAAACAAAAAAAGAGGAAACACTCATTTTAAATAGTACAATTCAAAAGGAATATTAAGTAGATAAAAGCAGGACTCAGACACTAAAGTTTCATCAGTGCAAGTTTGGATCTTGTTTCCTTCCACATGAACTTGTTTTCCACTGTATTTAGTCTTTTTTCATAGGATTTCTGCTAGCTCCAGAGCTCTGCTCAGTGCCTCTATAAAAACAGTATAGAGTTCTTATATGCTGTCTTGAGAATCCTTCAATAGAATCATGTGCTACTCTGCAAAAGTTTTTGCTCAAAAATATTACTGACTGAAACAACTTTCCTTCTTGTTTCCTTATTGCTACTAAGGACCAGCAGGGAGAAGTATCCTCTCCCCAGCAGTGAATACTGTTATGCAATTTACACTTGATGCTCAGGCCTGCTGAAGCTGAGGCTTACCTGTATTCACAGCCTCCAAGGGAATGAATTCTTCAGTTCATGTAATAGTACACGCTAATGAGTGTGAAATTGAGGCATTGTATTAATAAAATCTTGGTTCTTTTATAAAAACTATATATCATTATCCTCATTCTGTAAAGCCACTGTTACTACTCTCAAATTGCACTTTCTGGTGAAAAGTTAAAATTTTTAAGGAAAAAATGATGTAAATTTCAGTGGTCAGAGGTTGTCATTGTGTTCATAGACCAATTTTTTTCAATGTATTTTGCAGGAAGATCTTTGAATAAGACTTTAACCACAACCAAAAGGAATAACCTTTTCCTTCTCCCTACCCCCTACTACAAAAATGTTTGGCAACTTTTGTGTTTACATTTAAAGATCATTTGCACCTTTACAAGGAAAAAAATAAGTATTTGGTAAACAATTGTTTACATGTATCATTTATGCTTTTTTCTAGCATGTATAACTTTTTTAAATAAAGGTAGTACTTACCATTAAAAAAAAAACTTTTGGCTAATGCTTTTTAGTGCTTGTGTCTTTGCTGGTTTCTATACCATTTATGTATCCTTTATGTAAAGTTGTAAGTACTTTCAACCTGAAGGAATAAAAGAACTGCCAGCTAGAATTATGAACTTTTATATTTTATATCATGGTATTATATTACCTAACCTCTAAACTTATTGGTGTAGCACTTAGACCCATACATACAATTTTGAGCTGGAAGGACTCTTAACAGTCATCTGGTCCAGACCCATCTATTTCTCTGCTCTAAGACTGAAAACCAAAGATGTCCTTCCTAAGAGTAAATATAGTCAGTGATAGGACCAACATTAAAAATCAGTTCCCCAAACTCCCACTCCATTTTTCTTTCTGTGCCACATTGCCACTCCACCCCCACTTGAAACATGGCCTAAAATTAAATATACTAACAGACTTTAAGTAAATCTGGTATGTAACATTTAAAAAATATAAACGCTTTATGAGATCCTTAGATGTACTGCATCATTAATTCAGTCTTTAAGACAAAACTCACTTATTTCCAAAGATTCTACTATTGCATGTATTTTAAGAAAATGAAAGAAATAAGAACAGGAAAAAAATTCTAGAGATTAGACTCTCAGTAAGCAGGAAAGTTCCCAATAGGAGCAGTTCACATGGTAGTGATTCAAGAGTAGAGACCCAGGAACTATAATCCTGACCAAAGTGTTCACTGGAGCCTAAAGAGTTATTTTTTTCCCTCCACTGAAAGTGGTCCAGTTTCATTATTGAGAAAATGTACCTATTATATAAATGCCATTGCTGTAAAAAAATGTTTGCCCAGTGATTTCCACAACTGAAGTGAGCTCAGAGTTGGTTGCATTGGCAGTCCTCTTCATTTTATAAATAAGTAAATTGAAGCTCAGAAAGTTTAGAAAGACATGTTAGAAAATGAACCTCATATCCACATCCTGATTCCAAATCCATTCATTGTTCTCTATACTACCTCCAACGTAGGGGATAGCAGTTTACCCTATGTCCTCCCCTCTTATGGATCCAAGAAGAGTTGCTGATTTTTGCAACTCTTCAACTTTTTGTTAGGACACAGTGGCTATCCTCCTATGAGGAACTGGAAACTGGAAGTGAAATGTGTAGCTTTAAGGAAAAAAAGTATAGGGCGCCTGGATGGCTCAGTGGGTTAAAGCCTCTGCCTTCGGCTCAGGTCATGATCCCAGCGATCGAGGCCCGCATCGGGCTCTCTGCTCGGCAGGGAGCCTGCTTCCTCCTCTCTCCTCTCTCTGCCTGCCTCTCTGCCTACTTGTGATCTTTCTCTCTGTGTCAAATAAATAAATAAAATCTTTAAAAAAAAAAAGTATAAATCATGAATTACCTCAATAGGTGCAGGAAAATAATTTGACAAGATCTAACACCCATTCATAATAAAAAACCATCAACAAATTAAGAGAATTGCTTTAAACTGACAAAAGGCATATATGAAAAACCTACAGCTAACATCATATTTAATAGTGAAATATACACTAAGATCAGGAACAATATAAAACTACATTCTTCCCACTTTTATCTGCCATTGTGGTGGAAATTCTAGCCAAGGCAATTTGGCAAGAAAAATAAATAAAAGGCATCTAGGTTGAAATTAAGTAAAACTCTTTATTCACAAATGACATTACTCTTGCATACAGAAAATCCTAAGGAATTCACTGAAAAAAATTACTAGAATAAACAAGTTCAGCAAGATCACAAGATATAAGAGCAATATATACTCATAACAATCCAAAAATGAAGTTAAGGGAGCAATTCCAAATGTATAAAAGTGCAAGCATATTTTTAAAAGATGTTATCTTCAAAAACAGAAAACACATAAAATTATCTTACTGTCATTACTTAGTATGGATGGACATGTAGCTCTACTTTGAAACTCCCTGGCTACTTACCTATCCAAAATAAAGTAATTTTCACTTATTTTGAAAAAAATTTTTTTTCCATTCTCAATAGTATGAAATAAATACTTAGGAATAAATTTAACAAAAAAGTGCAATATTTGTATGCTGAAAACTATAAAACACTGTTGAAGGAAATTTTGAAATAAATGGAAAAACATCCCATTCTCAAAGACTAGATATTAGACTTAATACCATTATGATGGCAGTACTCCCCAAATTGATCTATAGATTGAACACAACCACTATCAAAATCCCAGCTAACTTTGTTTCAAAATTGACCAGATGATCCTAAAATTCTCTGGAAATGCAAAAGACCCAGAATAACCAAAACAAAATCTTAAAAAAAAAAAAAAAAAAGCTGGAAGACTCACACTCCCTGATTTCAAAATGCACTACAAAGCTACCCTAATCAAGACAGTGTGGTACTGGCAGAAGGACTGACATCAGTGAAATAGAATTCAGAGTCCAGAAATAAGCATCTATGGCCAAATGATTTTTAAGAAAGGTTACAGAGGTGACATAGGAAAACAACAGTCTTTTTAGTAAATGGTACTAGAACAAATGAATGCTAAGAATGAATATGCAAAATGATGAATCTGAATGCTTACCTCATCCCATACATAAAATCTCAAAATGGATTACAGACCTAAATTTAAAGCTAAAATTATAAGATCCTTAGAAAAACACAAGAGTAATCCTTTGGGACCTCAGATTAAGCAATGATTTCTTAGACACAACACCAAAGGTATAAGAAATAAAATAATTGATAAGCTGGACTTCATCAAAATCAAAAACTTTAACATTTTGAAAATGAGTTCACCCTGGTATTTCCAATTCAAATTTAACATTACAGAGTTTCTACTTAGCTTTATTTTATAACTGTGTATCTTTTATGCTCAAAATCTTGGTTCATAACATTGTTATATGTTTTATCTTATTACGAACAATGGTAAAAATAATACCAATATTATTAGTAACAAGATAACTGAGTACTACTTAAAATTCCTTTGCTGTTCTTCTTTTCCTAAGATATAGCTGACAACATAAAGTCTTAGTAGTAGGATTTAAAGATACTAAAAATAATTCTTTGTATGAGGATAGCATGAACTAAATATAAAGTTAGGTTTATTTATTTTCAATTTTTTTTTTTTTTAAGATTTTATTTATTCATTTGACACACAGAGAGAGAGAGATTACAAGTAGGCAGAGAGGCAGGCAGAGAGAAAGGAGAGAGGAGAAAGCAGGCTCCCTGCTGAGCAGAGAGCCCGATGTGGGCCTCGATCCCAGGACCCTGGGATCATGACCTGAGCCGAAGGCAGCGGCTTTAACCCACTGAGCCACCCAGGCGCCCTTTATTTTCAATTTTTAAGGATTACTTTTTCTTTTTGATCCAATTTTTGTTTCTAATTATATAAAACACTTACATGGTTCTAAATTATAAACAAGGAACATTCAAGTAAGTTTTAACTTTCATACCTGTTCCCTTTACCCAATTCCTTCCTTCCCCCTAATTAGTAACCAGTTTTATTCATTTTTGGTTTATCCTTCCATTGTTTTTTTGGAAACATAAAGCAAATACACAACAAACTTATATTTTACCCATTCCTTCTATAAAAGATAGCATACTATATATACACTGTCCACATGATGCTCTTCTGACAACGCATCTTAGAGATCAAGATGACTCTGTGGCAGTAGTAGATATCTTCCTTAAACCTTTTTATAATCACATAGTGGTAATTCCCTGTGCAACTACACCTTAATTTATTCAAACAATCCCCCCTTGATAGGCATTTGGATTTTCTTCAGTCTTGCTATTACAAATACTATTGCAATAGATAGCCTCGTACAGGCTTCATTTGTTTTGCCAGGGAGTTTTGGGGATAGAATGCTAGAAGTGGGATTGCTGGTTAAAGGGTAAATCCCACATAATTTTGTTAGATATTGTTAACTTCTCCATAGCAGCTGTACTATTTCTAACAAAGTTTTAACTGTTTTCCCTTTCACTCTTGTTCACCTATAACTCATTCTCCCTCCTATCTTATAAAACATAGATTAGGTAATATTACTTTCCTGCTTAAAACTTCAATGGCTTCCCACTGCATTTAGAATAAAATCCAATCTCTTCACTGTATCTACAAAAACTTAGATGATGTAGATCCTGCCTCTTTCTATCAGGATTAGGTTTGGCTATGAGCAAGAGACCCAAAATAGCAACAGCTTATACAAGATAAAAGTTTACTTCTCTGGGGCACCTGGATGGCTGTTGGTTAAGCACTGATCCTTTGATTTCAGCTCACGTCATGATATCAGGGTTGTGAGATCAAGGCCCGTGTCGGGCTCTATGCTGGAGGTGGAGACTGCTTAAGACTCTCTCTCCCCTTCTGCCCCTACAACACACCCTCTCTTAAAAAAAAAAAAAGTTTACTTCTCTGACACATAAGTCTAGAGGAAGACCACCAAAGGGTGGCAATGGGAGTCAGCTTTAAGAAGTCCTTGAGGCAGAAACTCCTTTTAGACCATGCTTTACCATCCCTATGACGTAACCTGCATCCCCATGACCACAAAGAATGGCTAGAATTCCAGTCATTATATGTGTTCCAAGCAGAAAAGATGGAAGAAGAATAAGAAAAAGGCAAAGGGTACATGCCCACTGTTTTTTAAGGAAGATTCCTGGAAGCTCTACATGATCCTTCCATTTATAGGCCATGGAACTTAGTCATATGACTACACCTAGCTCTGAGAAAGGCCAGAAAAAGTTATCTTTATTCTGGACAGCCTCATGCCTAGTCAAAAATTGGGAGACATAGCCAATGGAATAAGTCTCTGTAGCACAATCTCTTCACTTTCATCTACTCCTCCTCCACCCTTACTCTGCTCAAGACACAAAGACTTCCTTTATTCCTCAAATAAGCCAAGTCCTTACCTAACTCAAGACCTGTGCTCTTGCCATTACACCTGCCTAGCAAACTCTTCCACACACCTTCACATAGCTGGTTTCCTCTCACCATCAGGACTCAGCTCAAATGTCACTTCCTCAGAGAGACTTTGGACAACTGTATAAAAAGTCACCCCTTCCCATAATGTACTGCCTTATTTTCTCTATAACATTTACCTCAACTGAAATTATCCTTTACCTTCCTCCACTAGAATATAATTTCCGCACGACAGGGATCTTTTCTGTCTTCATTGCTATATCCCTGTTGCCCAATACAATTTCAAGTACAACACAGGAGCTTAATATTATTTAAATGAATATGACTGTCTGACTCCAAAGCCCATGTTTTCTCCACTATCCCTACTATTCATGGTATATGTGAAATAATACTCCATTCCAGAAGTTAACCTTTGTTTTTAGAATGACAGTCTATTAAAGTTATTTCCTTTCAAACAAATTTTAAAAAACATCATTGATAAAGTAAAACAAAATCTCCCTATGTTCCATAAATTAAAATTTAGAGATTTAGATAAAACATCTTGGGGAAGTCTCTTAAGTTGCTTGATCTCATAGTTTACATCTATAAAATGGAAGAGTTGGTTAAAATGCATTCACTTAATCTGCAGATATTTACTAAGCACTGTGTTAAAGCAAAATTAGGGACATGAAAGTTAAACAAGATAATTTATGCCCTTAAAAGAGGCTCACAGTTGCCTTTGATTCCATATAACTGTTGGCTTATAACATTTGTGCTAGAGAAAAAGCCTACAATTTCTCGTGAGACATTAATTAAAGATTTGTCACCAAGACACTGATAAACACACTGCTTCATTTTAAAGGTAAATATTTAATTCAACATGGTAATAAGAATTGAACAGTATTAAAAACAGAAGCATATTAGTGGATTAAAAAAGTATATATTAGTCTCCAGTTTCCTTTGGAGTAGATTTTAATTGCCAACTCTCTACAGTGAAATGATACTAGGAAAATGTCTTTAGAAGACAGAAATTCCCCCTGGATCCAACTCTAAAATGCTTAAAAGGAATTGAGGGTTTTAAAGATCCAACTCAGAAATAATATTGGAGATACCTCATTTGGATCCTAAAAATTTGATGTAATAAACATTCCATATTTCTTAGAAAGATGGTCCAAGAAAATACCAACTCAGCATTTTCTAGACACTGGCATCCCAGATCATCATGACTATTATTGAGCACCAGGCTGTGATTCATTCACTACCACCTTCTTTGTTCTTCTAGATCCTTCTTGAACTCCATCTCGGCAATTCCAAAGGCACTGAGAGGAAAACAGATGCAGAGACAGACGTATATTTCTCCTGCAGGGCCTCTCAGGATAGCAATTAGGCAAATAATCAGTGAGAAAAAAAAGTATATAGTTCATATTTATAGTCCCCACAAGATTTCAATCAATTTGAAAAATCGCCAGTTCTGTCAAATATGCCAAGATTCCAATAAGGTATTTATGACACAGAATCTGAAAAAAACACAAAAAAACAGACATCTAAAATTAGAATTATGATAACAAAGCAGTTTGATATTTGATAAATATTCTGGGCTTATTTTAAATTCCATATCTGGAAGCTAAGATGAACCCAAACCACTGCTGCTCTAAGTCAAATAAATTTTTATTTAATGAAGACTACTAACTTTAATAAATATACAACTATTAGTCAGTGGTGCTTAGAAATAAAGTTCTTATTTATCCTGACTTCCATGGATGGGCTAACTATCTGTATAAGGAATAAGGAGAAGAAGAGGTATCCCTGAACCCCTTGGATTATTTGCAAATTGAGTATCTACATTTTCTAGAAAGAGGTTCCATAACTTCCTTTTTTTCAAAGGGATCTATGATACCAAAAGTATCTTGTAGAACCTAAGCAGATGGCAGAAACCTGGTTAATACAGTAATTTCAAACTTTTGAGAGACAGTACACTGTTGCAGTTAAAGGCATAAGCTCAGATGACTAGGTTCAAATTCAAACTCTACTTATTAGCTATGTGATCTTATTGTCCCCTGTGCTAGTTTCCTCTTTACAACCTATCTAAATAGTTTGTTGCGAAAAAGGAAGTGAGACGGTATACAGAAAATGCTTAATAATGCCTGGCACCATTAGTGCTTAAAACATGTTCGCTATCAAGAAGATTTTTTTTAATGTTAGCTATCATCATGGCATTATGTGAAGATAGGAGCCAGTTACCATCTTAAATCATTAAGAGAGGCTCTTAGTGGGGTACCTGGGTGGCTCAGTAGGGTAAGCATCTGACTTGATTTTGGCTCAGGTCATGATCTCAGGGTCGTGGGATCGAGCCTGGCATCAAGCCCTGATCAGGCTCCACACTCAGCATAGTCTGCTTACCCCTTTCCCTCTGCTCTCCCCTCCCACTCACTTGCTCTATCTCTAAAATAAATAAATAAAATCTTAAAAAAAAAAAAAGAGGCTCTTAGATATAGTATAGACTAGATAAAATCAATGTGTTTAAGAACCACCTTTATATTCATAAGAATACATTATCCAAAACAGTTTTTACACGCAGTTTACTAATAGGGTGGGCACATATGAAAACAAAATCTTAAATATACAAGGACTTCACGAACACTGAATTCTGAGGTGCTAAAATGGAATTTCTTTCCCTTTATAATATCAAAGTAAACAAGGTATAGTATAATCTTTCAAATGTCTCACTGATAACCAAAGAAATAAATTTAACATCATGATCCAGTACAAGCAAACGTATACCCTTACCGCATGTGATACACTCATTTTTATATTTTCTATTATATTTCTTTCTTTTGTTTTTTAAAGCTGGTCTCTTCCCATCAGAATTATTTTCCAACTTACTATTGCAATATGGCCTTCAGTTAGAAAAACACTAATACAGTGTTTACAGAATATGAGCTTTTTGGAAGCTAAGCTTCAAATATTCACTCCTCCTCTGACTAAGCTATCCTGCTGGTGTCACTTTCACCTAACTTGGCCTGTTTCCTTGTTTTAAAAATAAAATGTGGATAAAAATACCTATACAGGGTTGCTCTAAAGATTAAAATTAAGGCATATTAAACTCCTAGCACAGTGACAAGATAAATATTCACTGTTTACTTTGGCTATATTTAATATATTTTAAATATATTAATATATTTTGTTATATTTAGGTGCCCACTCTCAGTTCATTTCTGATATTTCCTCTAGTAAGTACTTTATAGAGAGTAAAACAATGTCAATTATTTCCTTCCCAGTAGGGAGAGAAAAGCCTAAACTATAAAGATGACATCTTAGTTATGTATTTCTGGCTATAATTTTCTGACCTAAAATACAAAATCCTCTGTTGCTTCGATAATTATTCCAAAGTTTGACAAAGCAATTTTTAAAGTTTCAAAATTACTACAGAATAATTCCTATTATTACCAAAGTCTGAGCTCACAGCATATAATATTCTCCCATTATAAACCTATATCTAGAGACTGAAGACTTTCTAGTAAATCATTTATAAAAGCATAAAATATCTCTACTGTTTTGAATTAGCATTAAATTGTGTTTCTTCAATGTAGAAAATGCAATTACCATACATTTTGAAAGCTATGTAATAATAAGGAAAAATTACTTAACTAGATTTGTTCAAACTAACCTTTATTTTTCCATCAGTATGTGCTGAAGCTACAGATGTGGAAACACGGACCAGTCTGGTGGCTGATAAATGAATTTTGAAATGCCTATGGAAATGTGAATAAAGGCAGTCCATAAATAAGTCGACTTCCTCCTGAGTAACTTCCCCAGGTGTTTTGTGGACACTGTCCCACAAAGCTTTTGCATCCTCTGGATGTATGGCATAAGAAATGTCCAGACTTTGTGGGCTACAAGGTACAGACCAAAGAAATTCAGTAGCAGCCATATACTGGTCCATTGTGCATGCAGTCCACATAGCAGCCATCCAGGAAAGATTAAACGCATTGATTGCTAAGGGACTGAAATAACAATCAAAAGTTTTCTGAAACCAGGTTCCTACTATGGCTGTATTCGTCTCTGCTCCATTTGCAAGGAATAAGGGTACACAGGTGAAATCTTCTGAAACAGTCTCCAGAAGACTATCTCCAAATATACAGCAGAACCAACCAGTCCACAACACTTTAGGTTCTCTGTTCTCAGATGGCAATTGAGATTTTGACAGAATCTACAAAGAAAAAAAGGTTCATTAAGTTCAAAGGTACACTTACTCCTAAATTACAACTTCTCAAAATTAGTACATTTAAAAATAAGAAGGTATGTTGTACTACTTGCCAAAAAAACACAAAGGGAATAATCTCCCTAATCATTATTAGGCTTTATGAAGTTAATTGACCTTCTTCCTAATATTCTTTTTTTTTTTTAAAGATTTTTTTAATTTATTCATTTGACACAGAGAGAGAGATCACAGGTAGGCAGAGAGGCAGGCAGAGAGAGAGGAGGAAGCAGGCTCCCTGCCGAACAGAGAGCCCGATGCGGGCCTCGATCCCAAGACCCTGAGATCATGACCTGAGCCAAAAGCAGAGGCTTTAACCCACTGAGCCACCCAGGCGCCCCTTCCTAATATTCTTATTAGGACATGGTATATGGCAAGATCTTGAAGAAGACAAAATGCAAAATAAAGAATGCCAGTATGGTGTAACCAAGTATACTACCCTGAAAAAAAAATCTCAACTTCAGAAGGGACTATAAAAAGGCACCAAATCCAACATGCTTGAATTCTTCCATTAAGGAAGAATTCAGGATTTCCTAAGGCAGCTCTACCAACTTAAAAATGTTCTTTCATATGTTAGGCCCACAGTTTCCACCCTCAAGTCCTGTTTTCTTCCTTAGGTGCATGTAGAACAAATCAAATCTAATTTCTCTTCTGTAGGAAAAGCCCTTCAAATATTTGATGATCCTTATCACATGTAATGTCAAGTTCAACATCTCCAGTTTCTTCAACCATTCCTCCTATGACATACACATTATCCTGGTCGCTCTGAAATTCTTCTCCATGGGAGTCATTCATAAATGAATATAATCACTTCAAAAAGATCTGATTAAAGGACTGTGACCATCTTTAACCTAGATTATACTACTATTAATATAATCTTAGATTCAGTAGTTTTCTAATTTTTAGTTGACAGCTTTACATAAATTATCCCTATTCATTTTTGCTATTAATAGGTAAATCTCAGGGCACCTGGGTAGCTCAGTCAGTTAAGCAGCCAACTCTTGATTTCAGCTCAGGTCATGATCTCGGGGTCCTAAGAATGAGCCCCACATCCATCTCCATGCTCAGCAGGGAGTCTGCTTGAGATACCCTTCCTCTCACTCTACCCCTCCCCCTGCTTGTATGCTCTCTAAAGTAAATAAATAAATTTTTTAAAAAAATAAATAAAAGGTAAAGCTCCCCTAATATATAGAGGCGGTATATTTACTCCTATTAAAATTTTAATCTCTTTCAATTTGACCCATTGTGCCAATCCATTCAGATTTTTTAGAATCTTGATTATGTTTCCCAGCAGACTAACATCTCAAACTTCAAATATATAAACTACATGACAAACATACTTCCAGATACTCATAGTTTTAAAGTTGGACCAGAATAAATAAAGATCACAGCCCAGTCTTTAGAGATAATCATCTTAACAATTACTTTTAGCATATTTCTCCTTCTTGTTCAAGAGATTATAAGAGACTCAAAAGCCTTGAAGCCCAGATAGGTCTATCACAATTTCATAATCTAAAAGTTCTGTAACCCTGTGAAGAAATGAAATTTAATTTGGACACTATTAGGACACTCTACTAAGAACTCAAGAGGTCATGTCTATTCCTCACAAGAACATTTGCCTGTTGACATGCAAATCACATCCCTTCTCTGGGCATCAACTGCTTCATCTGACAAAGACTGCAAATTGTCTACCCAGTACCTATTTTTCCTTCCACAATAAAACTGTGCTTTTAATGAGGTGGCAAAGTACCCACTAAAAAAGAAAAATTTCCTAGTCTGCCTTCCAAATGGGATGTAAAGAGAAGTTGTTGGGTCTTAGCAGTCTCACTAAAGATTTGCTCAGTGACAGGCACCCTCTTTGCCCTTCTACTTTCTGCCTGGAAGTTGCAGAGAATATTTAGAGTTTCAGGAGCCACCTCAGACTACACGCAACCTGAGAGAAGCCATGCACCAAGGATGATAGAGAAGACAGAAGGACCCTAGATTGTTAATTCATAAAAAATATACCAGCCTTGAACACCTTATCTCCAAACACTTTTTTGTAAGACAAATAAGGCTCTATCTATTAAACCTCAAGACAAACATTTAATTCACGGTTATTTAGGCTTTCCATTTTATGTAGCTAAAACTAATCCTAGGAATCTTGAAGATCCTTGCCAATATCATGATCTATACCAGGGGTCAGCAAATTTTTTTTTCTTTTTTTTTTTTTAAAGCAAATTTTTTCTGTAAAAGTCAGAGAGTAAATATTTTAGGCTTTGCAAGCCATACGGTCTCTGTAGCAAATACTCAAACGTGCTCTTGGAGAAAAAAAGCAGCCATAGACAGTATGTAAACAAATGAGAGGAGCACTGTTCCAATGAAATCTTATTTACAAAAACAGCAATAAAAACAAAAACAAGCAGCAGGTCAGACTTGGCCTGTCGGCCATAGTTTGCTGACCCCTGATCTATACAAATAAACAAAATTAGGACTTTCTGACTATTTCAGAATTTAATTTATAATGACTAAGATGAGTTCACTCAAGAAACAGAAGTAGCAGGCATGAATAATAAACCCAGTTTCTTAATCAATCCAAAGATAGTCATATTACTTTTAAATACTATACCCAAGAAGGAATGTTACATTTCCAAGAGTAATTTGGCATAATACATCCCAATATATGATGATAGATTATATATGTGTCTATATATATATACATATTTTTTCCACTTTATTAATTATTAATTATTTCCATATTTAAATTCCACTTCTAGGAATTTAGTCCATAGAATTATACAGATATACTTACAAAAAATGTAGTATTCTTAATGACATGAGTAATTATCTATAACATTTTTTTTTTTAAAAAGGCCATATGCAAAAGTGTGGGCAATACAATCCCAATTTTTTTTTTTTTAAGATTTTTATTTATTCATTTGACACAGAGAGATTACAAGTAGGCAGAGAGGCAGGCAGAGAGAGAGGAGAGAGGAGGAAGCAGGCTCCCTGCTGAGCAGAGAGCCCGATGTGGGCCTCGATCCCAGGACCCTGGGATCATGACCTGAGCCGAAGGCAGTGGCTTTAACCGCTGAGCCACCCAGGCGCCCTACAATCCCAATTTTAGTAGATCCAGATAGCCACACACACTAATCTATGTTCATGAGAGATACTGAACTATAGTTTTAGTAATCTTTGTCTAGTTTTAGTATTGGGTAATGCTGGCCTCACAGAATGAGTTAAGTACCCCTCTGGTCCTATACTTTGAGAGACTGTAGAGAACTGAAATAATTTCTTCCTTAAATGTTTGGCAGAATTCACCAGTGAACCCATCTGGGCCTGATGCTTTCTACTTTGGAAAGTATTGATTCAATTTCTTTAATAAGTCTACTGTCAAATAGATCGTCTACTGTTAAACAGACATATACCAAAATATTAAACTGTGGTTTTCAATTTTCTTTGTATTTTTATGTGTTTTCTAAGTTTTCTAAACATGACTGTAATGTAATTGAAGAAAAACTTAACTTGGCCATATCTAATTACTCTAATTTGGTCCAACAAGACATAAAATAGGTTATAAATCACAAGCTTAAAGTTTTTCTTAAATGGTAAGAAAATACCACAATTTCTAAACCACAACAGTGCAGATTCTTTTCTCCTGGGAAGCAAAGATTGCTTATATAACATACCTGGACAAGAAATGCTTCAGGGTCTCTTTGTGTTCCTTTCATTCCTAGGAGAGTGGAGAAAGTCACTTTGATGTTGAAGTCTTCTCCCACTTCCACAGCAAGCCCTTTTTGCTTTTCAGCAGCAATAAATGCACTCAGGAGTCTAGAGTACTCTTTGAGATTAGTATAGGAGAATTTATATAGAGGAGTTAAACTATATAAAGTCCACTGTTTATGCAGAAGGAATGCAACTTTTTGAGGATCATTATCTTCCTACAGAAAAAAAATCAAGACAAAAGAAGTTTAAATTCTCATTTACTAATATTTTCTAATTCTTAATCACAGTATTTTAAATATTTAATACCAATTTATTACTGGGTACCTATCTTTACACTCCAGCCATAATAGAGTTTGCAGGACTCTCAAGATCCCTGAACAAGCCTTTTCATTTGCTGTACCTTCACTTTGGAATACTCTTCCCACATGTGTTCATATGCCATGTTCCTTTCCTTCACTCAGGTCTGTCCAAATGTCACTCAAGAACCCAACCTATCTAATTTTGTCTCACTCCGATTTTGTCACTTTATGTCTCCTTAACACGCTTTTTTTCTCACAGCATTTATTACTATATGACATTATATGTTTGTCGGATTTTTATTGTCTGTCTTCCTTACTAGAACATGCGTATGACGAGAACAGGAATTTTGCCAATTTTATTAGGTGCTTTAGCTCTAGCATCTAGAACAGCTGTTCAATAAATATTTATTAGATGAACATATACATTTCACTTGTAGAAATTTAAAATTACAGATTTTGAAAATAGTAACTATTCCTGGAGCATTTGATTAGTTTTAATTATGTAGTTTCCTTAAACATTTAAGATTATGTAATTTCTTAAACACTTCTTAAACACTCTATGACACAATGTCAAATTCAGCAGATTAAATAAAAAGATACTTGGGAGCATTTTTGCCATGCTCTATTAGAAACACAGGTACCATCAAAAACAAACTTTTTTCTTGTTATGATCAAAAGGTACGAGGAAATTATTTGTTTTACAGAGATAAGGAAATGAACATTCCAATCTTTAATTTATATACGACTTCTGTTTTATGGTTAGGAACCATCACTTTCATCACCAGCACTACTAATTTAAGAAACTTTTCGGAAAGAAGCAAAAATTTTCCCATATCTCAAGAGATATGAAGCACACAACATGGACAAGAAAACAAGACTATAGGGAGGATGTGGGTGACTGATCAGCCAGACTCCCTGCTGTTTCTCAAAACCACACTCAAAACTACACTGACTAGGGTTTTATTTCATGTTCCAGTGAAATCACAAGTTACTAATGTTATAAACCTTCAGAGTTGTTTATAAATAATCCAAACAGAGAATGTTGCCGCAAATTGGAGACAATACAAACACCAAAATAACTAAGTAATGATTCAGAAAAATTTGAAAAACAAAAATTAAGTCCGATAAATAAATAAATGGAGGAGAAATGAGAAGGGTTTACAACAGAAGGCCAAAGGCTGTTTGGTAAATATGGAGCTAATGGAGTTGGAAAATCATTATACTGTAACCATAATGACAAAGATAGAATCAGGCAAATATTATTGATGGATGTTAAGTGTAAGGAGAAATTTTGACGAGGAACAGAATATTTACATTCCCCTAAAGTGTCTCCCAGACTGTTTATTAGATGCAGAGACGAATAAAATTAACCACTGAGCAACACCTTGACAGGATGATCAAAACTGACATCACCTCCCTGCTACCAGATGTTATTCCCCAAGAAGAACACAACAGCCTCTATGCTGTATTCCAGCCAATACGTATCTTCAACCTAACCGGGAGGAAATATCAGACAAATACAAAACGAAGAATATTCTATTTAAAAAGGAAAGGGGAGGAAACTACATTCTTCAAAACGTCAATGTCATAAAAAACAAAAATACTATGGAAATGCTACAGATTAAAGGAAATTAAAAGATGTAACAGAGGTGGTATTGATAGTGTGAATAATTGTTTTTGCTCATTTTATTACCTGAGAGACTAAGAAGATACTAAAAATACTTTTAAAAAGTAACAAAAGTCAAAATGTTTTCCTCACAGATTTTCTCAATATTGAGCAACACGAAGGAACACAAAAGGCATACCTGTAATTGTGAACACTGAGGAATTTTCCTTCGAGGTGGAGTTGGAATAAATGAAGTCTGCTTCCTGACTGTTTCTAATCGTTTCTGCAAAGGGGTGGCACCTATAAAATAATCTTTGAGCCTTGAGGATGCGCTGTGCCTCGGAGTTGATTCTGGTGTATCATAAGAATCCATGATCTACATAAAAAGAAGTAAAACCAGAATTCTGAACACTAAAATGTTAATTTATGCTCAAAGTTTCACTGATTCTTCTTCTCCTTGCTATAAAGGAATTCTCTCTTTCCCTTCCTCTCCCTGCCCTCCCCTCCCCCACCCCAGTTTTGACTTTTTAACCAAGTCCTGTATTTCTCATTGGCTATAGGCTATTTTTACAAATATCTTACCGATGCCTCAGAGAATGTTCAAAACTAAATTCAACTCCTTTCCATCCTCCTCCAAAAGTTAGCTGGTCCATTTTCAAATTCCTGTCAATTTTCTATGTTGTAGTCATTAAGCACATTCTTTTTTTTTTTTCCTTTTTTTTTTTAGATTTTATTTATTTATTTGACATGGAGAGAGAGATCACAAGTAGGCAGAGAGAGAGGAGGAAGCAGGCTCCCCGCTGAGCAGAGAGCCAGCCAGATGCAGGCCTCGATCCCAGGACCCTGAGATCATGACCTGAGCCGAAGGCAGAGGCTTAACCCACTGAGCCACACAGGCGCCCAATTTAGGCACATTCTTTGTAGTTTTTCCTTCAACAGTCTCTGTCATCCATCCCCAAAGCTACTTTTAGGTTCTTACTACCGGATCTAAGGGTAATCCATTCTTCAGTAATGACACTTTATTAGTCACTGTGCAAAAAACTTTACAGTGATGAGAAAAATTCTACTTTTCTGCTATTTAAGATCTTTCATAATTCAGCTTGCTCTTATCCTACTTCTCCTAGGCATAAACATATTCTTGTCTTCATGTCTTTGCCTATCAATCAGGCTCCTTATCTGAAGTGTCCTTTTTCCATTCCACCTCCTTTAGGCTTGAATTTGATCTCTTTTCAAGTAGTAGGGTTTTGTTAATCTTTTTTCCCCAGAAGTGTATGTTATACACTTCTGTCTGTATCAGTAACTCATTCCTGGAAGCAATGCGTATGGGGGCACGGCTGTGTGTGTACAGAATGAGATCTCAGGGGTAAATATTTCTTTAAAAGCCCAAAAACCCTCTTGATGAGTCTAACAAAATCTCTCAATGTTTCATAAAATGCTTGGAGATTAATAAAATACCAGCCCACATAGCTCTCCTTGATCATCTTGTCTGTACCACTCATTTTGGCCCATATTCATACACTTCCTTGTACACATTTTTTTTGGTGTGCAAAACAATTTGTTTTTCTTGTGGTAAACCCATGAAGGAAGGGACCCTGACTTAATTCACTTTTTACACTGTCACCAATCCCTAAATCCGAGTGCCAAGCACGGAGTGTGCAGCCATCTAAACACACAAGTGTTGTAAAGATAACGAGCACAGTGCAGGGCAAAACATAAAGTTTACTGCCAGTCCTGGACAAAGACAAAGGGTCTTACCAATAAAATGCCCTATTGACGCTGTCACCCATTCCGGCTTCACGAATCATTCTTCAAGTCTGGTTCCAAAACTAGGTAGAGACAAAACTCCCCTGAAGTAAAAAACAAACAAACAAAAACCAACTCGCCAAAACGGCAGCTAAGAGAGAGTTCGGAAGGAATCCTTGGCCCCTTCAAATTCCCTCTCGCTCCACAATAACTGGATTCACCAGGGACACAAACACTGTTTCCTCAGACCTCCGGCGACTTCACCTCAGCAGGGTCACTTCCGCTGAGCCGGCCACCAGATCTGCGACCCTCACTCCTGCGGCGTCGGCTTCTGCCAAAGGAGAGGAAGGGTAAGGGGCAGCGGGTCCCAACTCGCCCCTCTCCACTTGAGCCCTTTAGCCGCCCAGCCAGCTCTGAAATCCCGCCTTTGAGAAGCTGCGCCCCAGCGCTCAGCCGCCTCAGTTTAAAATAGTTTCCCGTCTCGCTCTGCGGCCGGACGCCGGAAGCCTCCCTGGTGCCGATTACACGGTAGTGAAGCAACTACGGTCGCCATTTTAACTGAGGTCGAGCGGCCCGACCATAATCGTCAACTTGGCTAATCGCGCTATGTTAGTCTTCAAAAATTTTTTTCTACCTGCGCGAAGCGCTCCTGCAAATTTCCGCCCATAATAAGCATGGCGGCGGCACCTCCGCTCTGATTGGTTGAATGCCTTTACCGTAATTTGGACGCTCTGGGGGCCGAGCTAAGAGTGTTTGCTCTCAGTGATCATCAAGGTGTGGGTTCCGGTCCTGCGAAGGTTTTGGGTTTGCTGGCCTTCCTCTTTCTGAAGACCGGAGGCCGGCCGCCAGGTCTGGGAGATTTGAAAGCTGAGGCTGAGCTCCTTCCTGTATTCCAAGTTCGGCCTGCGGGAACCTTCGGGGAAGCGTGGAAGGAAGGGAAGGGCGTGCGCCTGGAGCTCAGCCCCTGCCGCTTCTGCGTGGTCGCGGAGTCCCGCTTTGCCCTGCTGTGTGGAAGGGTTCGCTCGGCTCTTCTGGCCGCAGTTCGGTTGGTTAGAAGTGGAAACTGATGCACTGGAGGTGGAAAAAGGGTCTTTCCCCTGCCCGCTCTCCAAGGGCCCCAAAGAACTTGCAGATTTATCTAGTTTCTAGACACGTGTACTTGAATGTTCAGCGGAGAAGGGCTTAAATATTGGAGAAGAGAGCGAAAAGAACTAGCAGTTTAAGGGATTTGTGTATATTTCCAAAACTGACTTTTGACCATCATCCCACACCGACAGCTTGGGATTCGTGAGCGTCTCTCGCCATCCAGGGGCTCCAACATGTTCTCCTGTTGGTTAAATCGGCTCTGCAGGGGTTTTCCCACACCCACCGGAAGGATCACCCACCTGACCCGGAGTTCTCTCTCCAGAACGCTCGTTCTCGGTTCACAGAGGAGAATTCCAGGTGAAAGCCGTGAAGGGCTCTGTCCTCTAAACAGTACTTCCTCCTGGTCTCTGCAGCGAGAGCGCTCCTGTTCCGTTTTCCTGTAGTCGGAACTGGATAACCTTACGTGTAGAGGCAGATCGTTCACTCTCCATTTCTTACAATGTCGATTTTTCTCTGGAGTTTTAAAAAGTAACCACATGAATTCTCCTTTTAGCTGATGCTATTAATAAGCCTAAAAAGTTCTTTCACATTTGAGAATATTTTGTGTAGTGTTTTCTGTCGTGCAGGTGACTGGTTTCCGTCTACATTCATACCATCAAACTTCTGTTATTCCAAGACCTCATTTCATTTTGGAAAAGAATGCACTATTAAGAATAGGGTAATTTTAGGTCTCAGTGCAAATGCTACGTGATCAAAATTTAGATTTTCTAACACAGGGAAAAACTTAGATTTTCTAACACAAATTTTCTTACAGTAAGACCATTAATTCACTTGGATTTTGACACAGTTGCAGGTAAATTTAATAATGACTGAATCAAATTACATATTTCAACTTACTTTATTAATTCCACTCATTGACATTAAATACTTAAGATGATATAATTTGAGGGTCTTTATTTTCAAGCAATTTGTAAATAATATGTTTTTAATCTTGCTTTTCTTTAAAGAATTCAGTAGCTTTGTTGCTCGGACCAACACGTGTGGAGAGTTGCGTTCTTCTCACTTAGGCCAAGAAGTCACTTTGTGTGGATGGATTCAGTACCGAAGGTAAACTAGCTTATGAACTAGCTAGTTTCATAAACTAGCTTTATGAAAAGGTGGTTAGGGGTGACTGGGTGGCTAAATCCGTTAAGCTTTCAGCTCTTGATTTCTGCTCAGGTCGTGATCTCAAGGTCCTGAGATAGAGCCGGGTGTTGGGATCTGCCTGCTTAAGATACTCTTTCTGCCCCTACCTCCCAAAAAGAATGCCTGGAGGTGGTTTTCCCGCAGTCAATTCCAAACTTTATTAATTTCCAATCAGTCAGAACAACAAAAGCTTTGCAACTCCTTCAGGATTCTTAGAATTCAGTGAGTTTTCAGATTTGTTTTGAAAGACCCAAATAGAGTCACCGGAGTGGCATCTGTTGAAGGGTGTGAAAACATGTGTTCCACCAGTAGACTGAAATGTCCCTTGGCCTACTCAAGTTGAAGAGTTTCTAGGACCAGTAATTGGGAATGGGCCAGCTGGTAGCTTCAATAGCATGAAAAGCTTATTTCGTTCTAAATTTAGGTAGAGAAAAAGACTAAAAACATTAACAGTGATTCCTTAAGATTAAAGCTCATTTTGTTGTTCATCTCTATATTCCAGCACATACCTGAATAGTACGTTATCTTTTTTAAAGATTTTATTTATTTATTTATTTATTTATTGGACAGAGAGAGCAAGAGAGCACAAGCAGGGGGGCACAGTAGAGGGAGAATTAGGCTCCCCGCTGAGCAGGGAGCCCATTGCAAGGCTCAATCCCAGGACCCCTAAGATGCTTAACCATCTGAGCCACCTAGGCACCCCATGAATAGTACATTAATTAACAATGAAGAGTTCCAAAATACATAGAACATGTGGCCTTCCTGAAGAATATGTTCCAAAGGGGGATGCCTGGGTGGATCATTCGGTTAAGTGTCTGCCTTTGGCTCAGGTCATGATCCCAGGGTTCTGGGATCAAGCCCCACTATGGGCTCCTTGCTCAGCAGGGAGCCTGCTTCTCCTGCTTTTCTCTCTCTCTCTGCTGCTCCCTGTGCTTGTGCTGTCTCTCTCTCAAGTAAATAAAATCTTCAAAAAAAAGAAAAGAGTTTATATTGCTATATTTAAAAAATGACCAATTGGGTATTTCTAATATCCTAAAATATCTTTGGATTTTAATACCTGAAAAGTTTCCGAATTTAATAAAATTTTCTTATAAAGACTTAAGGCAATGAAAATTAAAAATTTGTCTTTTACTAACAAGCCATCTGGATAACATTAGTAAGCTGCATGTATAACCAGTAAAAATTGAAATTGAAAATGAAAAGCCTGGGGTCCCTGGTTGGCTCAGTGGGCAGAGTGTGTGACTCTGGATGGGGATTGTGAGCTCGAACCCTGTTTGTGGCGTAGAGTTTACTTAAAAAAATTTTTTTGTAAAGATTTTATTTGTCAGAGAGTGAAAGCGAAAGAGTGAACAAGCACAAGCAGGGAGAGTGGCAGGCAGAGGGCGAAGCAAGCTCCCTGCCCAGCAGGAAGCCCGATGCGGGACTCAATTAAAAAAAAAAAAAAAAGGGGGGCCCCGGGGGGGNTGGGTGGCTCAGTGGGTTAAAGCCTCTGCTTTCGACCCAGGTCATGATCTCAGGGTCCTAGGATCGAGGCCCACATCGGGCTCTCTGCTCAGCAGGGAGCCTGCTTCCCCCTCTCTCTCTGCCTGCCTCTCTGCCTCCTTGTGATCTCTCTCCCTCTGTGAAATAAATAAATAAAATCTTTAAAAAACAAAAAACACAGGAGCTCCTGGATGGCTCAGTGGTTTGAATGGCTGCCTTCTGCTTTTAAATTGTGATCTCTCTCTCTCTGTCTGTCAAATAAATAAAATCTTTAAAAAAAAATTGTTTTGCCTGCTTAAATTTTGGGCTCGGAGATTTTGTCCTAACATGTTCATTTTCTTCATTGATCAGACAAAACATCTTCCTGGTCCTAAGAGATTTCCATGGGCTTGTTCAAGTTGTCATTCCCCAGGAGGAGGTAATAGAAGGTTTCCTACTGTTATCTGAAAGCCTCTTTGATGCTGTGGTAGAGTAAGCTAAGTATGTTGAGTGTGTGTGTGTGTCTGTGTGTGTGATGAAATGTTCCTGGAATAATACATATATATCTCGTAACATTGGTTATGTCTGGGAAAGGCAACTTTTTACTGTCTTTATACCCTTTGAATTTTGAGCCATGCGAAGGGTACCACGTGCTCAAAAAAAAATTACCATTAAAATGAGAGAAAATAGCTCTCATCATGCTTGTTGGGCAATGTTGATTTGTCTTGTGGCAATGTTTACAAATGCTTATATACCTAAGAAACATATGATTTACTTAGTTGTTAGTCTTTGAAGTAAGTAAATAGCAATGAATTATCTTTCAGGGATTAGGATCCAGAGACGAGCATAGCTAACCCAGGAGAGTTCCTTTCAGCTGGACTCCATTATTGCTATTGGATGTAACTGCCCCTAAGACTAACTCTGGAGACAGTTGCCTTAAAAGTATGTAGGAATTGTTTCCATCAATCATTCTTCTCCTTATTTTCCTTTAAGGAAAAAAATTTAAAACTCTTAACTAATAGTTTTACCTGCTATATTACGTGGAGTCAAAATGGGGATGCAATTTACAAAATTCTTCAAGAAGGTCATAAAGGACAGCCCCAGTATTTATGGCAGTTAAGCTATGAGTGTTAATATTTTTCTAAACCATAGACTGCAGTTACTACATATTCCTTTAAACTCATTTGTTTGTCGGAACTGTTTTTCTCTTTCATTCTGTAGTCAGCTGCTTCTGTGAAGAAGATTCTCTGTGAAGCCCCTGTGGAATCTGTGGTGCAAGTGTCTGGGACAGTAATTTCCCGACCTCCAGGACAAGAGAATCCAGTTAGTAGTTTAGAAGTGGTCTATGTAAATTTTACCTGTATACCTCTGCATCATCTACACATTCAGGCAACAGAGGCCGAGCACCTATTAGACATCAGCCACTGAAAGTTCTGCAGGTTCCATGAATGAACCTGCAGATTCCAAAATCTTCACTACAAACACACACCAATGTGCTCAGGCATATTAAGACATCTGTCAGTGAGCACATCGCATAAGAATGTCAAAATCACGCATAGACATGGATGCTGTAGACTATGTTCTTGAAGCACCCACACGTTTTACATATGTAAATAAGTGCATGCGTTTTACAAATGATCACTGTGTACATGTCCTGATGAGTGGTCTTTTTCTAAAAAAAATAAGTCTTTTCTCTCTCTTTAAGAAAATGCCAACAGGTGAGATCGAAATCAAAGTTAAAACAGCTGAACTTCTGAATTCCTGCAAGAAGCTGCCCTTTGAAATTAAGGACTTCGTGAAGGTGACATCCTCTGTTTTTTTAAGATTTTATTTATTTGACAGAGAGAGAGAGTACAAGCAGGGGAAGCAGCAGAAGGAGAGGGAGAAGCAGGCCCCCCGACTGAGCAGGGAGCCCGATGTGGGGCTCCATCCCAGGACCCTGGGACCATGACCTGAGCCAAAGGCAGACACACTTAACCCACTGAGCCACCCAGGCATCCCATCCTCTGTTATTAATAGAGTATCTTAAGAGTATCTTAAATTCTTAGTACTTAATCTTTTAGTTAGAAAAAACAATATAATTACAGGGTTGACCTATTGGTTGGGGGGACCAAAAAGGAAAATAGACGGCTTTCCCCCAGCTAAGCTTTCAGAAAGAAATGACAGTTGTACTTCTGGTTAAAAGTTTCAGCACAAGAGAGATGCAGAGATTTACAGCTTTGAAAATAAGCAAACCCTCTTACTGATTCCTACTAGTACAGCAGTGGAGTTGCCCTCTGCTGTTCCCTTGCATTTCTTAAACTTGTAATTCCACTCAGATGATAATGTCATAGTTGTTTTTACTCTGGTGTATATATTTTTTTGAAGACTTTATTTATTTGAGAGAGAGAATGAGCAGGGGGAATGGCAGAGAGAGAGGAGAAGCTCAGTAGGGATCCTGACTCAGGGCTTGATCCCAGGACCCCAGGATCATAGCTTGAGCCAAAGGCAGATGCTTAACTGACTGAGCCAGCGAGGCGCCCCTACTCTGGTGTATATTTTTAAACCATCGTTGAAGTCTTTAAATATACTTTTCAAGACTCAACTATGGGCTTACATGAATGGGTAAATGTTTAGTGAGGGTAGGCAAATTTCAATCAGTGAAGAGTAATGTTAATAATAATGAAGAGTAAAGATTGTAAAATCTATGCTAGTAACAAAGAGGCTTAGGAATTAAGGGTGGTGTATTCACAAATGGTGGAAACTAAAGATAGAACTGAAGTTTTTGAAAATCCAAGCTCTGTATTAAAGTTAATATCTTTTATATCTTTTAATATTTAAACATTAAAATCTTTCAATTTGTTTAGAAAACAGAGGCTCTTCGTTTGCAGTATCGCTACTTAGACTTGCGTAGTTTCCAAATGCAGTACAACCTAAGACTGAGGTCCCAGATGGTCATGAAAATGCGGGAGTATCTCTGTAATCTACATGGTAAGGGACATGCCTGAATGTTCTTTAGAATTTTTAGCATCTCTTCTGTTTCATTCAACATTTGATTGTATCTTCTCTTTAGCATCATTGGGTCAGAAGTTTCCAGAGGTCTGGAATTCACTTAATGTGTAAAGCAGTTTTTGAAGAAAGGTTAATTTCCATGTGTTTCATCCTAGAGCATCATTTGGTAACTTAGAGCATAATTTAGTTCTACTAGGTCACAAATACAGTCTTTTAAAGATACTGCACTGAAGGTAGAAAAGCCCCTTGGTTGTTGTCCATGAGTTTTCTTAATTCTTTATCATGTTTATACTAATTTGTTGGGAGCTCAGAAATGTCCTATGAATTAAACTAGACTCTTCAGTCAGTCTTGGGGGGTTTTCTACTATGTTTGAGTTATTTTTGCTATCCTAGCAGAACATTTAAAAAACCAAAACAGTTCAGTAAACAAGAAACCATCGAATAGTTGGAATTATTTCATGACAGAAATGTCACTCTCTATGAGCCAAATAGGGTTTTATGAAAATTTTCAGCTTCCATCTTGGATGTGTGGAAATCAGTATTCAATAAGCTTGGTAACTTCTTTCAGTCAAAATTCCTAATTAAAATGTAGCCTCAGATTTGTTGGATTGTACCCTAGAAAACATATTTGACAAATTCCTATCTATTAAATTCTGATATTTCTCTCTTTTCAGGATTCGTGGATATAGAAACACCAACATTGTTTAAGAGGACTCCTGGGGTATGTATATCCCTTAAATCAGCCTACCAATAATGTCCTGTTAGTTATGAAATTGGACTACTTTTTTTTATATTCATGTGGCTATATTTTTTTCATATATTTTGCTGTTTGACAGTGGTCACATTAACTGGGTTTTATTAAGAGTCAAGAAAAGTATATAAGTTAGTATTTTGAGTCAGAACACTTATATTCTATATGAGTCTTCTTTCCCTTAATGTTTATAAATGCAAATCAATAATGAATTATTCCCTTAAAAATAAATCTCTTGTGGTGAACCTGGCTGGCTCAGTCAGGAAAGCGTGTGAGTCTTGATCTCAGACTTGTGACTTTGAGCCCCAAATGGAGTATAGAGATTACTTAAATAAATAAATAACTTAAAAGAAAATAAACTCCTTGTTCATTAAGAATTGACATTTCTAGGGCACCTGGGTGGCTCAGTCATTAAGTAGCTGCCTTTGGCTCAGGTCATGATCTCAGTGTCCTGGGATTGAGCCTCGAATCGGGCTCCCTGCTCAGCGGGAAGCCTGCTTCTCCCTCTCCCACTCCCCCTGCTTGTGTTCCCTCTCTTGGTGTGTCTCTCTCTCTCAAATAAATAAAATCTTTTAAAATAAAATTGACATTTCTAAACATTGTTATTTATACAGTCCATGGACTTAAAAAAACAGCAATTATTGGATAGGAATTGCACAAAATTCTTTCAGCTCATAACACAATTGGGTATTCATTTCAACAAGCTCGCATTTATTATTTACCATGTTCAAACATTGGTAGAAACCTACTATGTGCAAGCCTTTTGGGGGACTATAAGATGAGGAAGAGATCATCTCTGTTATTTGCTCTTTAGTTAACTTTGTTCATGATGAGCTGAAGTATCAAATTCCACCAGGTCTTAGGTTCAGGTTTTTTTTTTAACAATATTTCTGCTCTTCTTCTCTCATTAAAAGGGTGCAAAAGAGTTTGTAATACCATCGAGGGAACCTGGAAAGTTTTATTGTCTCCCTCAGAGTCCTCAACAGTTTAAACAGCTTCTGATGGTTGGTGGTTTAGACAGGTAAGCGTTCTGTATGCTAGTAGTAAGTTGTCAGAAAAAGAAAAGGGAGGAAGGTGGGAGAAAAAAAGGAAACAAAATCATCTGATCTCTTAAAAGAAGTTAGAAAATACTTGTGGAATACCCTAAACATTTGTAGTCATTATTTAGTAAAGATGTGTTGGTTGGCTGCCATGTGCAAAACTCTATGCTAGTATATGTGCAGGGAATTTTTAAAAAAAAGGAAAGGTTTTAGGGGCGCCTGGGTGGCTCAGTTGGTTAAATGTCTGACTCTTGATCTCAGCTTGGTTCTTGATCTCAGGGTCATGAGTTCAAGCCCTGAGTCGGGCTCCAAGGTGGGTGTGGGACCTACCTAAAAAGAAAGAAAGAGGGCGCCTGGGTGGCTCAGTGGGTTAAAGCCTCTGCCTTCAGCTCAGGTCATGATCTCAGGGTCCTGGGATCAAGTCCCACATCGGGCTCCCTGCTCGGCGTGGAGCCTGCTTCCTCCTCTCTCTCTGTCTGCCTATCTGCCTACTTGTAATCTCTCTCTCTGTCAAATAAATAAATAAAATCTTAAAAAAAAAAAAAAGAAAGAAAGAGATAGAAAGAGAGAAAGAAACGAAGACGAAAAGAAAAGGTTTTGCTCTCCAGGAGTTAGTGAATGTAGTAAGACAGAATAGGGTAATAAATAAATAAACCAACTGCCAACTGTGATAGAATCCAAAAATGAGTTTGTTGAGGTTTGCAAACTAGGTGTTGTTTGGGGAAGTATTATTAAAGAAACTTTGTGAGCAAGGCCTTCTGGGACAGTGCTGTATCTCAGTAGATGAAGGTCAGAATGGGAATGGCATAGCACAAGAAAGCTCTAGTGTATTCATGGAGTAATAAGTAGTATTTCAATTTGGCCAAAGCAAAAGAGTATATATAAAGAAGCATAAGCTGCCTTGCATGCCAGTCTAATATATGAATAGTGAAAGGTGCCATTGTATATTTTTAAAACAATGTATAGAATAGTTAGTTTCTTATGGGTCTACCATATATCTGCTTAGAGCATCATAAAGAATTTTAAAAATTTCATATGTCCTTTAGGTACCATTATTAATTTATTTCATAGACTGCATTGCCATGAACTTTTGGGGAAAAGTATGTTATCTTCCTAGAATCATGACTCAATTCATGCTGTTTTTCAATTGTAGATATTTTCAGGTTGCCCGATGTTATCGAGATGAAGGTTCGAGACCAGACCGACAGCCCGAGTTTACTCAGGTACTAGGTTGTATTCACTTTTATCTCTTACTCAGTCAGCCTTGCACTAGCTGAGTAGTTCAGGACCGGGCAGTAATTTTATATATAGGCAGACCTTATTTTGTTGTACTTCGCTTTAGTGTGCCTCGCAGACATTGCACTGTTTCCTGATTGAAGGTTTGTGGCAACCCTTCAGAGCATATGGTCATCAGCTAAGAAATGCCAAAGATTCCTGCGGTGTTTTAATGGTCATTGCTAGGATAAAGTTCTTTTTTTTTTTAATGGTTTTATTTATTTATTTGAGAGAGAGAGAGAGAGTACATCAGAGGGGCGAGGGTCAGAGGTAGAAACAGACTCCCCGCTGAGCAAGGAGCCCAATGCGGACCCAATCCTGGGACTCCAGAAACGTGACCTGAGCCACCCTGGTGCCCTAGGATAAAGTTCTTTTAAAACAAATCTCTTGTACATTAAGAACCAAGAATTCTGTATGTTGGCGTTTAATCTGTCTAAACTTTAGACTC
Organism: Ailurus styani; assembly: GCA_002007465.1. Lineage (NCBI taxonomy): Eukaryota > Metazoa > Chordata > Mammalia > Carnivora > Ailuridae > Ailurus > Ailurus styani. The sequence continues at coordinate 1,516,033 of LNAC01000344.1, forward strand.
ATCAAAGCTGTCATGATTTGGTTTTTATATGATAGCATGTTAATCAGTTTGGTGAAGGCAAAATTCATAAGCTTTGGAGTTGGACACACCTGTGATCAAGTGTAGCTTCACTACTTACTAACTGCATGTACACAGGCAAGTTACAATGCCTCTCCAAGCCTTAAGCCATGAGGAGAGTAATGGGAACTAAACAGATTGATATGTGGAAAACATTAGAACAATGCCTGACACAAAACAGATGTACAGTAATATTTATCCTCCCAACCCCCACCCATGAATTAGTATTTATGTGCAGAATCCGATGGTAACTTGAAACCAGAGGAATGTATAAATATGTACATATTAATACAGTGGCTGTTCAAGTTAGTTTCCATATGTTATTTTGGTTTCAGATTGACATAGAGATGTCTTTTGTAGACCAGACCGGAATCCGGAGTTTAATTGAGGGCCTGCTCCAGTATTCCTGGCCCAGTGACAAAGATCCTGTGGTGGTTCCTTTTCCTTCCATGACTTTTGCTGAGGCACTGGCCAGCTATGGAACTGATAAACCTGACACTCGCTTTGGGATGAAGGTACTTCTCTTCACTTTTCTAGGACTCTGTCCCACCATAGTCATGCAGTCTTTTAAACCACTTTGAAATTTACAACCAGTTACACACATTGTTATATCATATTTTTTGTTGTTACCTTAGCTTATTACCAAGCTGTAGCAAGAGAGAATAAAAGCATGTTAGCATTATCTACTATGTCCTATCTACTTTTTGTAAATATCTGTCCTGTCTATGTCCTATCTACTATGCTCCAAGACCGTTTCCAAGAGAAAGTTGGTTCTTTTTTTTTTTTTTTTTTTTTTGAGAAAGTTGGTTCTTGCCATAATGTTTTTCTTACTGACAACTTATTAATTATATGGACATGAATGGTCACTTGAAAGGAAAAAAAACCCTATTCTTTCCTCTTCAATTTTTCTTTTTTTTTTTTTAAAGATTTTATTTGTTTATTTGACAGAAACACAGCAAGAGAGGGACACACAAGCAGGGGGAATGAGAGAGGGAGAAGCAAGCTTCCAGCAGAGCAGGGAGCCCAATATGGGGCTCGATCCCAGGACCCCGGGACCGTGACCTGAGCTGAAGGCAGACACTTAACAACTGAGTCACCCAGGCACCCCACCTCTTCAATTTTTCTTAGGCTAAAATGGCACTTGGAAGGCAAATGATTAAGAGTTGTTCTTTTTCCTTAGCCTATAAAGAGCTAAAGTATATGGAAACATTTATTCAAATTATTAAGGTCTATACATATTTAACTAGGGGTAAGAGTAGAATTTATGTAGAGCAGTTTCCATTAACAAACCTCTCATTATTTGCTCTTAGAAAGCAGTGGCCCTTCAAGTCTATAATGCTGGTGGCATTCCTCATCTTAGTTCTCAGTGCAAATTCCTTCGAAATCGAAGTTCCACTTCATCTATAAATAGGCAGTGCTCGATTCTTGGGATGAAAAAATATACAGAATGTTCTAACTGCTTACTTATAGCTGCTAACTTAACCACTTATTTCTTCTTTTGTAATATGGAATAGGGGTGCTTAATTCAGACTTCTTGGGTTAAGTTCCAGCTCTGTGTCATCTTGGCTGAGTTATTTTCTTCTCTGTGCTTGGTTTCTTCCTATATTACACAGGGATGATGAGAGTGCATATCTCATACTTTTGTGATACTGATTAAATGAATTAATAATGATGAATAATACATCAGTACATTAATCCCTATCATAGTGCCCAACCCATTAAAAACTGATTGCACTCTGGGCGCCTGGGTGGCTCAGTGGGTTAAAGCCTCTGCCTTCGGCTCAGGTCATGATCTCAGGGTCCTGGGATCGAGGCCCGCATCCGGCTCTCTGCTCAGCAGGGAGCCTGCTTCCTCCTCTCTCTCTGCCTGCCTCTCTGCCTACATGTGATTTCTCTCTCTGTGTCAAATAAATAAATAAAATCTTTAAAAAAAAAAAACAAAACTGATTGCACTCTGTAAACATTAATGTAGTAAGATCTACTTGCTTCTTTAGAATCTTGTTTGTAAAATTTTTTGAGATAAAAGTTACCTCACTTTTAGTTTTTTTGTTGTTGTTACCCATATTACAGATCATAGATATTAGTGATTTGTTCAGAAACACAGACGTTGGATTTCTTCAAGACGCACTTATTAAACCCCAAGGAGCTGTCAAAGCCATACGTGTCTCTGAAGGAACAGTAAGTGACTCGTAGTTCTGTTTCTCTAGAGTATATATTTGGGAAGTAAATATGTTCGACATTGGCACATTAAACTTCAAGAAGAACAGTTCTTTTTTTTTTAAAGAATATATATTTTTATGGGTGCCTGGGTGGCTCAGTCAGTTAAGTGTCCAACTCTTGATTTTGACTCAGGTAATGATCTTAGGGTCCCGAGATTGAGCCCCACGTCAGGCTCTGCACTGGGCGTGGAGCCTGCTTGAGATTCTCTCTCTCTCTATTTATCCCCGCCTTTCCAGGAAGGAAGGAAGGAAGAGAGGAAGGGATGGACGGAGGGAGGGAGGGAGAAAGGGAGAATACATATTTTTATATGGAGAATAAAACCTTGTGAGTGTAAGTTTACAAGATCTAGAGTTTTTGTCTTTCTTTTTAAAAAATGCTGTAAAGTACTCCTCTACTTCATTTGAGATCATTCCCACCAGTGATGAGCATGAAATAATGAAATAGTGTTCATATGTCTTCCAGTCTCAGTTTATCCAAAGGCTCCCAGCCCATATCAGCTCCAGCATCGCCCTTACGTGTTGGTTCTGGGTCTTCCGAGGGCTCTGGTCTCCGTTGCATTCAATTGCATTAATAAGAGCAGGAGGGCGAGGAGGTGGAGCTGTGAAGAGCAAAAGAGAGGGGAAGAGAGGGTAGGAGAAAGAATGGCTGGCTAGGCAAACCCTGACTCTGAGGTGATGAGACACGTCTGTTTTCCGTAGTTAGCACACCTGCTTTGAACAGAATTTGAGAACAGGGGTTCTGGAAGTACTTTAAATAAAATTATGATTTTGAAAGACGGCTCATTTATGTACTTGCGTGTATTAGTGTATTCAAAACGGAATAAGAATTCAGTTTCATTACTTTTTATTCACTTCATATGTTTAGTGAAAAGTAATTTGTGTCCATACTCTAGTCCAGACATGATGAATGCGTTCAGGTAAGTTCAGTTTAACATATACTGCTTGGTATTATTGTTTGCCTCAGTATGAGTCCCTCTAGTCTTCCCCAAGCCGATTCTAAGGAGTGCAGGATTGTGAATCATGTCTCTACCTTTCTGTATCTCCCCTGCCTAGTCTAGTGCCCTGACAATATTAGTTATGATGATAGTCCTAGTGTTTCATTTACAAAGACATTGAGATAATTTAGAAAAAGTAAGATACACAGAATTTTAAGCAACCTGAAAGAAGCAAATTCTGAGTCCTCTCTCTGATCTGAAAATTATATTTTCTTACACAGTTCAGTTGTAAAGATTCCATAGGCAGGCTCTTCTGTGGAATACATTCACAGTCATTGCCAGTGATTCCTGCATAATTGGAGGGGATCATAAGCCCTGTGACAAGTTCTAAAATGTTGTCATTTGGAAGCAGAAATTAAATTTTATATTGAATCCTATTGTGATGGAAGGTCACAAAATGTATTTGTATCCCATTTCATACCATAGACATGTTTATGAAGCTGAGTTTACTTTTTTCAGAAATACCTAAAAAGGAAGGACATTGAATCCATTAGAAAATTTGCAGCTGACCATTTTAATCAGGTAAGGAGTTAATTACAGTAGTTTTTTTTTCCCTTTCAGGGATTCCATATTTCTAGTAAGTGTTCGAGCTCTTTATACAATCACTAATTTTGAGGTTTTATTTTTTCAGACCATTCTTCTACTTGTCTTCTCTTTAAAGTTCATCTAGGGGCGCCTGGGTGGCTCAGTCAGTCAAGCCACTGCCTTTGGCCCAGGTCATGATCTCAGGGTCCTGGGATCGAGCCCCGCATCGGGCTCCAGCTGGGCTGGGAGCCTGCTTCTCCCTCTCCCTCTGCTTGCTGTTCTGTTGACTTGTGCTCTCTCTGTATCTCTCTGTCAAATAAATAAATAAATAAATAAATAAATAAATAAGTAAATCAATCAATCAATCAATCAATCTTTAAAAAAAAAAGTTCATCTAATCCCAGGACATGACTCTTAGACTTTGACTTAGATAGTTGAATTCACCATTAATCAGAACGTAAAAGTTCAACCATAGTTTTTAAAATAAATGTGGAGGGGCACCTTGGTGGCTCAGTTAGTTAAATGGTTAAGCATCTGCCTTCAGTTCAGGTCCTGATCGATCCTCACGTCAGGCTCCCTGCTCAGTGGGGAGTCTGCTGCTCCCTCTGCTCCTCCACCCACTTGTGCTCTCTCTCGCTCTCTCTGTCACTCTGTCTCTCAAATAAATAAAAATATTTTAAAAATAAATAAAATAAATGTGGAGTTTTAATCCTGTTGGGATTAGATTAGAGCCCCATTTGCCCAAGGTTTGAAAGAAAGCCTGTATTCATTTTTCTTCCCATACCCTTTTTAAAAATCTGAATCCACCTTTGACAGACACATTTTGTGTTGTTGGCTTGGTGAATGGAGGAACTGAACTACGGAGGAGGAGGAGTGGGAAATGGGCCTTCTTATCTTGTCACTGGACCTGGAAGTTGCCTCAGCCTTCTCGGAAGTAGTAACTTTAAAAATAATCATGCCCTCTGAGTCATTAATTTTCTGTGACATGCTTTACAGAGTACATTCTAAATGTGAGGAGAGTGTGCTCATTATAGTATCCTTTACAACAGGAATAAGATGAAATTATATGGGAATGATTAAATAAATAAGGATATAATCAAAGGAATTAATATTAAAGTTCCTTTTTAAAACTTTGTCTCCAAAGATTTTGTAGTATGGGGGACATGTTCATATTGTAATGATTTGTAAGAAAAGGAAAATACAGAATTATATAAACACTGATCGTAACCATGTAAAAACACCGTATTTGTGTACTGAAAATGGACCACTCACCTCCACCACCACCACAACCAAGCCTCATACCTCAGGCTCAAAGGGATTTTTCAACAAGGAAGAAAGAAAATTGGGATAGTGGTTTCCAAAATGGGTCAAGGCAAAATGAGAAAAGTCAGAGCAATATAAAAAGCTTTTCATAAAGTTAAATGAATTTAAAGAATTATCCTTTACTTCTCGTTGTTCTTTGTTGTAAAAATGTATGTTCTTTATGAAATGATGGTTATAGTAGATAATGTTTTGGTTTGTTTTATGTCTTTGATAAAATTCAAAAGTGGCAACTCTAAATCTCCCAATTTTGTTTCTTTACTTTTGTCTTGCTAGTGTTTGAAGTCTACATCTAGTAATGACAGGACCGGGAAATAAGCCTGAAGGTTAACTTCAGTAGCCTTTAGTTCATGAAACTCTTGAAACTCTTACTACATGTTCTTCTTTTCCTCTTCTTTTTTTTTATTGTTTCTCATTAACTAGATTTTTATAGAAGAAATAGGCGATACTTCTGTTTTTTCAATGTATTATTTTTACTTGGCGTTTTTTTTAGTATGTGTATGAATTTTTAGCAAAATACTACATGCACAGAGTTAAAAACACAAGTAGTGGGACGCGTGGGCCCATTTCCCACTCCTCCTCCTCCGTAGTTCAGTTCCTCCATTCACCAAGCCAACAGCACAAAATTTGTCTGTCAAAGGTGGATTCAGATTTTTAAAAAGGGTATGGGAAGAAAAATGAATACAGGCTTTCTTTCAAACCTTGGGCAAATGGGGCTCTAATCTAATCCCAACAGGATTAAAACTCCACATTTATTTTAGTTTTAAAATATTTATTTGAGAGAGAGAGTGACAGAGCAAGAGAGAGCAGAAGTGGGTGGAGTAGTCTCAGTGCAGAAGGAACGGATTTACCCTGCAGAAGCCTAGAGAGTAGGCTCAGGACTGTCAGGACTCTTTGGGTTCTCAGGGTAGTGGCCAGTGGCTCTGTTGCTTCTACTCCATTTTCTCCAGGCCAGAGCTCCCTACATCTTGCTGCTGTAATTGGTCCTATTCCATTCATTCACAGCCTGCCACAGATTTGCAGAAACCTCTTTGCCAGTGTCTCCCCACCTTTTATTCCCTTTTGTTTCTGATTATGGTGAGATGACTTTTGTAATTCCTCTAGTATCATTTTGAAGGGGTCGAGGGAGGGAATCAAGATCAGTTCTATTGGGCGCCTGGGTGGCTCAGTGGGTTAAAGCTGCTGCCTTCGGCTCAGGTCATGATCCCAGGGTCCTGGGATCGAGGCCTACATCGGGCTCTCTGCTTGGCGGGGAGCCTGCTTCCTCCTCTCTCTCTGCCTGCCTCTCTGCCTACTTGTAATCTCTCTCTCTGTGTCAAATGAATAAAAAAAAAAAAATCTTAAAAAGATCAGTTCTATTGGGAACAAGAAATCTTTCTATGACAAGAAAAATAAATCACCCCCAGTTTCTAAAAAAAAGTAACTAAGTCTTTTTCTTTATCACAGGAAGTCTTACCTGTATTCCCAAAAGCCAATAGAAACTGGAATTCTCCAGTTGCTCAGTCCATACTGGAGGAGCAAAGATCGGGAATAATCAGACTAATGGAAATCCAAGAGGATGATGTGGTCCTGCTGACTGCTGGGGAGCACAAGAAAGCAGTAAGAAACACTGCCTGTGAACATCTGTGCTGTTGATGCTGTGTACATAATATGTATTTAAAATTGACTTGATTTCATAAAATGGGGCTGCTCTACCTGAGTTTTTCTATTAATAAATATCTTTTAGCAGTTACAAACAACGCACTGTATCAAAAGAAGCGTTCTTTCATCAGCTCCCAGCCTCCATCAGCATTGCTCACACAGTGATGATTGTGATGATGGGTATTGTTCACACAGATTAGATGTGGCTCTGATCAGGAAAACCACTCAGTTTATAAAGGGCCATTGGTATTCCTTATAGGACTGTGACAAAATGTTTTCATTTTCAAGATTTTGCGGATTAGGAAGATGTGGTAATCCCAAACTTTTGTAGATGGTGCATTCCTAAAACTGGGGAGGGAGAGATCGGACTGCTGGAAGGCTACTGGGCTGGCAGACATCGCTGGCCCTACTTGGTCAAGGCAGGACCCTTTCTCCTCAGGAGCAGTAGCTGGGAGGTGATAAATGCCGCCATACCCTGGCTACACCACCCTTCAGGAGATCTGTGGAGTGGATTTAGCCATAGAGATCACTGTAAAATGTATAGAAGGGTGGAATATAAGTTGAATATAAATACTGAAAATACATTGGAAAGGTCAAACGTGATAGAAATTCATTCTTGCACTAAAGTATAATGTGATTTCTTCATAGCGGTGGTGTCTGATTAGTACTTTATCAAGTCCATTCTTCTAATTTACATTTGTGCTATACATATCATTGTTTCTTCCAAAGGAAAAGCTTCAGAGGTCAGTTTCAATACTAAATGTAACCCACTATCCTGCGCCTAGCTGGCTTAGTTGAAAGAGCATGTGACTCTTGATCTTGGGGTCATGAGTTCGAGCCCCATGTTGGATATAGAGATTACTTTAAATAAGTAAATAAATAAAATTTTAAAAGATTTCTTTTGACTAAGTAAATAAATAAATGGAACCAACTGTCTTTCCCTTCCCCAGCAATGGTGGAACGAAGAAAGCTATTGAATTACAAATTTGTTTTGATACCGCAGTCATATATTTTTTTTTTTTAAAGATTTTATTTATTTTATTTGACACACAGAGAGAGATTACAAGTAGGCAGAGAGGCAGGCAGAGAGACAGGGAGAAGAGGAAGCAGGCTCCCCGCTGAGCAGAGAGCCCAATGCGGGCCTCGATCCCAGGACGCTGAGATCATGACCTGAGCCGAAAGCAGAGGCTTTAACCCACTGAGCCACCCAGGCGCCCCGCAGTCATATTTTTAGTGAATTCATTTATCAACATTATTGTTTAATACCAGCCACGCACAGCACCAATAAACTTGCTGGGGAATGCACCAGTTAATCACAACTTTACTGTCAATGAGTTTCTTACAAAAGAACTTGGGGTTTTGTGTTATATCATGCTGCAAACTCGTTTGGTCATTCCACTTTCCTCTGGTATGAGGTGAAACTGCTGGCGTTCTTTTCTCAGGAAGGTACCATTTGAATTCCTACTGGGACTCCTTAAAAGAACTAGAAACCGGACTTATGAGGAATAGCATTAGCATTCTAAATATGTCACAGGGCAAGTACCCCGGGTACATATTTAATGTAAGCTAGAATAGGCCATAAGGTCTATTCCGTTCATAAGGCCACACCCCCTTTGCATGTCTCCAGGCACGGTTTCCTTTCTTACAGAAGCTCTGCATATCATAGCACTTCTGTTTGCTCAGCACTGTTCTGTGTACTTTGTATATATTAACTCATTTAATCCTCATGACAACCTTATGGGAGAGAAGGACCATTCTAAGAAAACAAGGCATGGGGGCACCTGAGTGGCTCATTCAGTTAAGCGTCTGCCTTGGGCTTAAGTTATGGTCTCAGGGTCCTGGGATCGAGCCCTGCATCGGGCTCTCTGCTCAGTGGGGAGCCTGCTTCTCCCTCTCTCTCTGCCTGCCTCTCTGCCTACTTGTGATCTCTCTCTTTCTGTCAAATAAATAAATAAAAATCTTTATTAAAAAAAAAGTCACACCCTTAAACGGACCTCTTAGCCGTACTGCCCCTCTAATTACAGCCAACATTTACTGGCCATCAGCTGTGTGCCAGGCAGTCAGAGCCTCACCACACTGTGTAGGAGCAGTCAGGAGAATAATCACAGAACAGCCGCCATGGGTATTGCACCTCATGTGCCGTATCTCATTTGATGTTCACAACAGCCTTTTGGAGTAGATCAGTTTATCTCCATTGTCCTCTGGAAAAAGGTGTGGAGAAATGAGTCAGTAGCCAAAGTGAGATAAGCCCAGGTCAGTCAGGCTCAGGTATCTGTGCCCTCTGTCACTGTGTTATTAAATCCTCACCCGAATTGCCGAGTATGACAGTCCTTCTCATCTATGTTTCAATCCATCATTCTCAGCTGTTTGTCTCCTGAGAGGTTCAGAGTGTCTCATCTAGTAATTGTCTCATCCCTTCTCAGAGGATGGCCTGGCTGTAGAGTCCAGCTTGGGTCATTTGCTGCCTATTCTGTCATAGTGGTTAAGTCAATGTTCGTATCTTCTGTTTACAGTGCTCTGCGCTGGGAAAATTACGACTAGAATGTGCTGACCTTCTAGAAACAAGAGGATTGGTACTCCGTGACCCAGCTCTGTTCTCTTTCCTTTGGGTTGTGGATTTCCCACTCTTCCTTCCCAAGGAGGAAAATCCCGGAGAGCTGGAGTCAGCCCACCACCCATTCACTGCTCCCCACCCCAGTGACCTGGAGCTCCTATACACCGAACCCGAGAAGGTACCATATCTGTACTTCCAAATAAAAAGGAAATGGGAAAACAAAGACAAAGACGTTCCAATTTCAGTCTCACCCAGTTCTAGAAACCTCAGAAAAGATGGTCGGGTTTGAGCACATAGTGAATGCATTGTCTCTGAGTAGCTGCATTGCCTTCAACCTGTAGAACAGAAAACTAGAAATTTTCCCTAACATAAAGGCTCTGTGAATCTTCTAGGTCCGTAGCCAACACTATGACTTGGTTTTAAATGGCAGTGAGATAGGCGGTGGTTCTATCCGAATTCATGATGCAGAGCTCCAGCATTACATTCTGGCAACATTACTGAAGGTAACATCTTCTAACCTGTTTTTGTTTTTAACCAGAATATGTGTTGTTTTAGCCGGCTTTGATGGTATAGTGGTGAGCATAGCTGTCTTCCAGAATGTTTGTGGGTTTTGTTTTGTTTTTTTAATTTGTTATGAATGAAGGACTCACTAGATAGAGAATAGTGTTAGCTTTTCTCTCTGCCTTTAGTGTAAGACTTTGAAAAGTAAATGATTGTAATAGCCATGTATTAGTACTGACCGTGTGTGCCAGGCACTAAGTACTTTATATGCGGACACATTTAATCCTCACAATTACTTTTGAGATAAATACCCCTGTTCTACCCAACTTAAAGACGAGTGACTGAGGCAGATTAATTTATCTGCCCAGAGTCACACAGCACAGAAGTCAACTGAGCCACTATTCAAATCCAGGCCAGGTGGTTTTTGAGCCCAAGCTCCTAACCTCGGAACCACCACACAGCACAAAAAATGATGTCAGAAATCCATGGAAGTGTTGATCATGCTAGAGAAAGAGCCAGGCTTGAATGAATTTTGTATCCTTTAATATGGGCAGGGATGTATTTTAATGATAGAGAGTGGGATAATCAAGATTTTAAAAAGAAGAGTCTCTACAAATGCAGGCCTAAGAACCTTCAGTTTCTTGATTATTCCATAGAAGGTCAGGATAGATCTCAGGAAAGAAACCGTCCAGGAGTCTGATCACAGGAGATCATTTAGTGGGATTAACTAACAGGCATGAGGTAGGATGGAAGAACTTTGAAGGCAGGGAACTCCAAACCCTAGACTCCCCATCAGGGCATCCCTCCCCATTAAGGACATTGCAACCTCCCTTAACATTTCTCCTCCCAACTCAAGGCATCCAGTCATCAGTTTCCCAGCAGAGTTTCTTCCTTCCTTTCATTGTTAAGCTTCTTAAATGAGTCAGTGAGAATCCACTGCTTCTGTCTCTTCCCCACCACCAGTGGTTCTCAGCCCCGCTGCACATTGGAATTAAATGGAAAGTGTTAAAAACAAAACAACAAAAGACCACCCCATTACTCCACACCAGATCAATTAAATGAAAGGCTCTAAGTGTGAGGCTTTAGCATTCGCTCCTTAAAAGCTTCCCCACTTGTTTCGGATCTGTAGCCTGGGGAGAGAAGCACTGTCAGATACACTTTCAACACTTCTACACACATTGCCCCATGTAAGTTAACTTGCACAGCCACCCAATCCAGTGGCCTGTTCTTGGCTCCCAAGCTGTCCTACCTTCCAGCAGCATTTGACACTGTTCCTTTCTTAATAATGTTCTCTTCCCTCGGCCCTGGGATAGGACAGTTCCCTGCTTTTCATCATACCCTTCTGAGCCCACACCTCCATGTCCTTGATAGGCATTACCCTGTTCCCATTCTCAGTATAATACTGGCTGCATTTACCGAGTGCCAGGCATTTCTCTGCATGTTTCATTCTGTGACTTGTCCTATTCTCTTGCTAAACTGTAAACTTCTTAAGGTATTTTTTTAACTCAATTGTTTTTTTCCCTTTAGCACCTAAGCTTACTGTGGAGCCCCAGTATGTATTCAAACTGAATTCTGTTTTGAATTTCAGGAAGATGTGAAATTGCTCTCCCATCTGCTCCAGGCTTTAGATTTTGGGGCGCCCCCTCATGGAGGAATTGCCTTAGGTAAACAACTGTCCTTTGACAAGCTAAATTTCATTCCATAACCATATGTCTCAAATTTTGGGCTCAGTTTCCAGGCAGGAGCAGAGGAGGAGGTAAAAAGGATAGGGTGCGAGCCCAAGAATTCCGTATTTTCATTTTGTTGATATATGTTTAAAATGTACTTTACCGGGCGCCTGGGTGGCTCAGTGGGTTAAAGCCTCTGCTTTCGGCTCAGGTCATGATCTCAGCATCCTGGGATCGAGGCCCGCATCGGGCTCTCTGCTCAGCGGGGAGCCTGCTTCCTCCTCTCTCTGCCTGCCTCTCTGCCTACTTGCAATCTCTCTCTCTGTGTCAAATAAATAAATAAATAAATAATCTTTTTTTAAAAAAATGTACTTTACCAGTTAAAGGTAAAACTTGACTGATAATTTGCGTTTGAAAGATTTCTTAATGGAATAAAACTTCAGTGTTAAGTCAGTACTGCTTAAATCCCTGGGGGCTCACAGATGCATTCATAGGCATCTGGAAGGCACTGTTCCATAGTAGTCAGATTGTGTGAGAGTAGGAACATACCAGTGCCCTTCTGCTGAGGTTGCTCACCTTGCTGGTTTTATCAAGCAAGGGAGGAGTGTGAGAAATTCTTGGAAGCTCACCTAGATTGTAGGCCCTCAACAGCAAGGACTTCCGTCTGTGTTCTTGGAGTGCCCTGCATAGCACCTGATTTTTGTCAACCTTTAGAAAACCCTTGCTAAGGACTCATTAATTGTTGTGACTTAATTTGAACATGTGAATATTCATCCTCAGCATTTTTCTAGAATAAGACAGAAAATAACTGCTTGGCTGCAACTAGTTAAAGATTCTTATCTAAAAATTCTCTACAACCTTTGTGGAAAAACTTAAGTCACTCCCAACCTTAGATTACACTCTCATCTGTTACCTTTGTATTTTACTTCCAGGGTTAGACAGACTGATATGCCTTGTCACTGGAGCACCAAGCATCAGAGATGTCATAGCCTTCCCTAAATCCTTCAGGGGGCACGACCTCATGAGCAATGCCCCAGATTCTCTCCCTCCTGAGGAACTGAAGCCCTATCATATCCAGGTCTCCTGGCCAGCAGACTCAGAAGCAGAAAAGAGCTCATTGAATCAGCCATACCATCCAGAAAGTTGAGCTTTTGAGTTTTGTCTGCTTGGCTTCTCCAAGGCTAAAATCAGATGCAGAGTTCTGCCACAGGTCTGATATGGAGGTCTTTAGGTGGAAGGAATCCAGACAACATTCTTCACTAAACAAAGAAACAGAAGGTATCCAATTTTGACTTAACATGCATTACTAGGATTTTTTTGTTTGGGATGTTTTTGCAGTTTGTTACCTGGAGAGGTGTGAAAATGGTCCTTTGTCTGAGTAATATAATAGATTAGTGTTTTCTCATCATGTTTTTCATACCTGGATAGTAGATTGTTCACTTGAGACAGAGGTAATCAGACCATGTGAAATGTGGGGAAATGCTTGCCCCTTTAGTCAGTTGGGGAGTGGGTCAGTTCAACCAGCCTCATCAAGAGTCCTGTAATTTAAGCTAAATAGAGACATCTCAACTATGAGCATAATATAGTGAGAAGCATCATAATAAAAAATAAAAAAATAAAAATTCACCAAAATGAAAGTCACAAAATCTTAGTGTTTCACCTTGATCAAGTTACATAAGCCTCCTTTCCGGCTTATATGAAATGGGAACACTGCTTGTCCTGGCTACCTCACAGGGTTCCTCTTGCCAGAACCAGAGCAAATGATGTATGTGGAAGGAATTGTGAGTGAAAATGCTTTGAAAAGCTATAAAGCATTACATAAATTAAGATAATGGTATTATTTATCTATAAACAGATACTGGTATACCTATATATCTTACAGTCTAAGATTAAATAAAACATATCTATAGTATAAGCAAAACAGTAATTTGATTAATCAGTATTCTATTTATATTCTATTTTTTAAAATAATTATTGGGGTGCCTGGCTAGCTCAGTCAGTAGAGCATGCAACTCTTGATCTTGGGGTTGTAAGTTCAAGCCCCACATTGGGTGTAGACATTACTTAAAATCTTGGGCGCCTGGGTGGCTCAGTGGGTTAAAGCCTCTGCCTTCAGCTCAGGTCATGATCTCAGGGTCCTGGGATCAAGGCCCACATCAGGCTCTCTGCTCCGCAGGGAGCCTGCTTCCTCCTCTCTCTCTGCCTACTTGTAATCTCTCTCTCTGTCAAATAAATAAATAAAATCTTAAAAAAAAATCTTTAAAGAAATAATAATAATTATTATTATTAATCCATGAATAACACTTCTCAATTGTAAGTAATTGAAAATATTGATCTTAGGCCAACCTCGGATATGTAGAAAAGTGAACACCAGAGGTGTTCTTATACATTCTGTGACATAAATAAAAACTTATAATTAATTAATAATTATGAAACAAACAAGGCCTTGATTAATGAAAGTTTTCTTTTCTACTTTATCATCACTTTTGCCTGGACATTCTTTTGATGCGTAATTTATAAGTACCAAATATCAGCCCTTTATCCCTGCCTATTTTTCTTGGTGATTTAAGCAATCCAAGCCTATAGTTTGAAAATAAAATCAGCTTCCCTTCCTGTTCTAATCTGTGATACTCAATGGACGAAGAAGAGTGTGAATGTTCTTCACTGCTGCAGAAAAGTGGTTTGCTGTTAGGTGGAGCTTTTTTCTCAAGTTTGTCTTTGAACCCAATCTCCCCATCTGTGGGTGTATTCTGGAGTGAGAAAATTCTTGTTGGCAGGGCTCTCCAGGTATCCAAGTCTGCCTTCCCTTTCTCAGTGGAGAGAATTTCTAGAGCTTCCCTTTAATAGGTGGGGAAATGCAGTTTACATCCATTTATCCCCCGTGGGATAAATGTAATTCACTACTAACTGTGTAAAGCCTGATTCCAACCAAAATGTTGTTGTCTTTTATCCTGGAAATCAGAGTTCCAGGATATACCTAAAATCCAGAGAATATTTTCTAGGCAGCAAATACCAAAGGTCCCCAGTCCTCAGAAGTCAAACAACCCTGAATTGTTATCTCAAAGACCTAGTCATTTTGGGCATCACTGGGCTTTTCTTCAGTCTTTTTTTTTTTTTTTTAAAGATTTTATTTATTTATTTATTTATTTATTTATTTATTTATTTGACACAGAGAGAGAGATTACAAGTAGGCAGAGAGGCAGGCAGAGAGACAGGGAGAGGAGGAAGCAGGCTTCCTGCTGAGCACAGAGCCTGATGCTCTGGGCCTCGATCCCAGAACGCTGAGATCATGACCTGAGCCGAAAGCAGAGGCTTTAACCCACTGAGCCACCCAGGCACCCCTTTTCTTCAGTCTTGCCTCTCGGGGGGAAAAAAACAAAATGCTTATTCTGAAATCCAGGAAAATGTCACTATTTTGGATCCCGTTACCAATGAAGTGGTGTGAAATTTTAAATTAAGTATTTTCTCAAAAATTAAGGAACCACTTAATGATAAAGTTGAAAACAACACAGCCAGGAATTTGAAATGCACAATCTGATTGAAATGGGATGCTAAGTTTATTTCAAATCCTATCTCCCCACTTTCCTAGGGAATTTAGATTTATCCTGTGTTGCAAGTTTTAAAAACAAAGGTAAGCAAGTGCCAGCTACAACATCAATAGTTATTATTACCCTCAAGAGAGTTCTGTCTTATTAACAATTTCTCCTTGTTGGGAAGAGATAATGAGTCTGATGGGATTGCTTGATGCTCTTGGGCTTTGCTTGAGTAAGACAATGCATCTATACAGCTGCTCCAGTATTCCCTTCTCTGAAGAACCAGAACTCTGTAACATCATATTCCTTGCTACTGGTTTTTTAAGCATAACCCATCCTAAAAATACTGCCTTAAGGACACCTTTTTTCTTATTTTGAGGAAAGGGAGTTACTTTGTACCATGAGAAGGAACCAGGTACACAGTAAAAATATCAGATGAGACAGCTGTGTAACAGTTGCACATGTAGGTCCTGCAACAGTACACATCCAAGTCCATCTTCTCTATTTAAGACAGTGTACTTGATAGAAAGAGCCTTGTAGGTTGGACATACCTGAATTTAATGGCCACTTTACCATTCTATAGTTCTGTAACCTTGCCCAGCCATTCAACCTCTCTAGGCTCCTGTTTCTTAACCTAGAACAGCAGTTCTCAAATTTTGGTCTCAGGATCACTTAACTCTTTAAAAATTATTGAGGACCCCAAGAGCATCTATAAATACTCTCTTACTCTAGTAGGAATTACAGTTCCTTAAATATGTATTAATTCATTTTAAAATAACTCCTGACATGTTGACACAAATAGCATGTTTTTATTTTTTTTTTTAAGATTTTATTTATTTATTTGACAGAGAGAGAGAGATCACAATTAGGCGGAGAGGCAGGCAGAGAGAGAGGAGGAAGCAGGCTCCCTGCCAAGCAGAGAGCCTGATGCGGGGCTCGATCCCAGGACCCTGACTGAGATCATGACCTGAGCCGAAAGCAGAGGCTTTAACCCACTGAGCCACCCAGGCGCCCTGCATGTTTTTATTTTAAAAGTAATTATTTTCAAAACAAAAATACGGAACGACATTGTTTTACATTTCTGCAAATCTTTTTGATATCTGCTTCTGCACTCAGTCTGTTGTCATATGTTGTTTTGGTTGAAATATGTGAAGAAAATCTGGCCTCACATAAGTGTGAAGTTAGAAAAGAGAGGAGTATTTTAATAGCCTCCCTGATAATTATGTATATTCTTCTTTGATACTATACAAAACCTTGACAAGTTCTTGAAAGATTAGTTGCAGTGTGGAATTTGAAATCATATTATCTTTTCTAAAGTCCACTGGTTGATCTTGTATTTTGAATACAACTTTTATGCATGCTTTTGTAACACCATACACTGATCATTTGGAAAATATTGGTACACTGAGTTAGACAAATCTTCCAAATGTTGACACATCTCGGCACATGACATCTAAAAAATCCCATTAATATCACCACTGATCTTGTCATAAGTCTTTGAGTATGGAGAGGCTGCAAGGGCACAGTGACAGATACAAGCTTTCCAAATTCTGTTTTTCATTAGAAAGTTTGAATGTGGGGCACCTGGGTGGCTCAGTCGTTAGGCATCTGCCTTCAGCTCGGGTCATGATTCCAGGGTCCTGGGATCAAGCCCCATATGGGGCTCCCTGCTCGGTGGGGAGCCTGCTTCTCCCTCTCCCACTCCCCCTGCTGTGTTTCCTCTCTCACTGTCTCTCCCTCTCTGTCAAATAAATAAAAATCTTTCAAAAAAAAAAGTAAGCAAGCTTGAACTTCGCCATTGCCAACAAAGACCATCAGTTTTTTTCCAAATTTATTCTTTTTTTTTTTAGAGATGTATTTTAGAGAGAGAGCATGAGTAGGAGGGGCAGAGGGAGAGAGACTCCCAGGCAGACTCCGTGCTGATAGCAGAGCCTGACATAGGGCTCAATCTCACAACCCTGAGATCACAACCAGGGCCGAAACCAGAAGTCAGACACTTAACCAGCTGTACCACCCAGGTGCCCCCACACTTATTTTTTTAGAAAATATCTGCCAAATACCTAAGTACAAATAATCTCAATTTGTCAGCCTTGTTTTCAAGTAAAAATGATGTTGTACAGAAAAAGCACATAGTGCAGCTTGCAGGGGCCCCCGGCTGGCTCAGTCAGTGAAACGTGACTCTTAATCTCAGGGTTGTAAATTTGAGCTCCATGTTGGGTGTAGAGATTACTTAAAAAATAAAAATAAAAGATTCAGATGTCTTTAAAAAAACACTGCACAGGATTTTTTTTTTTTGCACAGGATTTTTCTAGGAAAAAATCATACTTTGTTATGTGGCAGAAGTGCTTCACATGTACTTCCTCTTTTGTCAAGCAAAATATTTAAATGAAATGCATTCAAGGTCAAGATTCAGTAACTGAAATTCCAAAATGATGAACAATAAATCAAAACTTGTAATCTTTATGCTTCTCAAAGAGTTCTCTGATTCAGAAAATGGCACTTTTATATAAAAGAGGGAACAAGAATATATATAAAGAATATAAATTTTATATATAAAGAGGTACATAAAAATTCAGAAAACTAGATTTTTTTGGCCAGTTTTTAGGATACTCATTATTTCAGGCAGTGGGAGTTAAGTAAATGTATTTTGGCACACAACTACTGTTCATATAATATCACTGAATATTTAAACAGTTTTAGCTTAGGACTTCACTTTAGCAATATGAGAGTAACTATCCTAGAAAATCTTACTTGTACAGAACACGTAAAATTCCTAAATAAAATATTTCTTTGAGTCATTTTATTTTTTTTATTTTTTTTTTAAAAATTTACTTATTAGAGAGTGTGTGAGTTGAGGGGAGGGACAGAGGGAGAAGGAATCTCAAACAGACTCTGCACTGAGCGTGGAGCCTGATGCAGGGCTCAATCTCATAACCCTGAGATCATGACCTGAGCTGAAATCAAGTGTTGGGCATTAACCCACTGAGCCACCCAGGCACCCCTCTTTGAATTTTTTTAAATTCATTAATGAACTAGTAAGGGAACTCCTTAGAGACCAGAAATGGCCCCGACACTGATATAATTAGATGCTGAAGCTGTTGATAGATATCCTGGGGTTCTGCTGATCTAGTGTGACCTAGGACTTTGTTTTTGATGGATCATAAGGGGAAATGGGCAAACAAAACCTACTGCCTCCTGCTTAAGTCAGGTTAGATAAGAGATCCCCATGTAGGGTGCCTGGGTGGCTCAGTGGGTTAAAGCCTCTGCCTTTGGCTCAGGTCACGGTCTCAGGGTCCTGGGATCGAGGCCCGAATCGGGCTCCCTGCTCGGTGGGGAGCCTGCTTACCCCCCCCTCTCTGCTTGCCTCTTTGCCTACTTGTGATCTCTCTCTGTCAAATAAATAAATAAAATAAAAAATCTTTAAAAAATAAAAATAAAAAGAGAGAGAGAGATCCCCATGTAAAACAACGTCCTGAAAGGAGACTCCCTGGGTAGAGGGTGATTGATAAACTTGTCTGTGTTTGCTTTGACTCTGGGAATCTGCTCTGAGCATTAACAGCCACAAGCTGACACTTAACAGAGGTTTGAACACTTTCCAAGCTGAGATTCATAATGTTCCTGGGCTGATAAAAACAAATGCAAAAGAAAACAACTTAAACCTGGTTCTCAAAGAATTGCTAAAGATAAAGTTCCAAGGAACATAGTCTCACAATTTTTTTTTTATCACAAAACACCCAAGGAAATAAGCTACTAATGAGACATTATCAGCAGACACACAAACAGGATCAGATATGCAAATATTTAATGTATTGGAACCTGCCAGAGCCTGACAACAAAACATGTATTTATAGAAATAAAAGAGGGAATTAAATGTGGGAATGGGGTATAAGAAAGGATAAAAAAATAGCTAGGCAAATCGGAGGGGAATTAAAAGCATTATACATAGGGGCACCTGGGTGGGTCAGTCAGTTAAGCATCTGCCTTCAGCTCAAGTCATGATCCAGGGTCCTGGGACCGAGCCCCACATTGGGCTCCTTGCTCAGTGGTGAGTCTGCTTCTCCCTCTGCCTGCTGCTCCTCCTGCTTGTCCTTTTGCATTCACTTTCTCTGACAAATAAAATCTTTAAAAAAAAAAAAAATGCCTCGTAGAGTCTCTGACATATGTTCACGGGTTGTTCAGTGCTACATAAGGATAGGTTTATTATCACCTAACATTCTTTTTCCCAGACATTCCAGAGTCATCTTGTAAACACGTAATAGTCCTCAGTTTTCTGGTCACACCAAGATCTGGAGAAACTTGTCTCAAAGGTCAGCTCTACCTTCAAAATATATCCAGCATCTGATACTTTTTCATACCTCCAGGCTACCACCTGGTTCAGGTGACCATCTTCCACAGCAAGAGCTTCCTAACAATCTTACTTATATCCTTACCTTACCAGTCTGTCAGTAAGGGTCAGATCCCTCCTCTGCTCAAAACCCTCCAGTGGTTTCCCATCTCAGAAAAAAGCCAGAGTCCTTTCAGTGGCCTCCAAAGCCCTCCATAACCTGCCTGCCACTTGCTACCTGCTGACCATCTCCTGAGCTCCATCTGTTCCATCCACACTGGTGTTCACCAGGCACGAGCCATGTCCAGGCCTTTGCCCTAGCTGTCAGCCAGCACTTTGCCTTCAGATAATTGCATTGTTCACTCCCTAATACCCTCGAGCTTTTGCTCCCATACTTCCTTTTTGAGAACCATATTCAAGTGAGCTCCTGCCACCCACCAGCATGTTCTGTCCTGTTTCATTTTTCCTCTAATAGTACTAATAGTACTATTTCCTCTAATAGTACTAACTACATTATCTGACATACTGTATTCTGTTTGTATCAATAGAATGTAAGCTCCATAAGAGCAGGGATTCTATTTTTGCTTGTATTTTTCTTTACAGTACCTATTCCCAGCACTACTTGGCATATAAATAGATGATCGGTAAATATCTTTTGAGTGAATTAAGTGAATGATTGATTAATTACAGGACAAATCCTGGGGTAGGAGCTAGGGGGTGGGGCATGAGGATTAATGAATTGTAGTCCCTGTCCTGAAGAAGTTTTTTGCGTGGTACAGACGGACAAGACACACAGATCATATTGATATGGTGTGGCTAAATGTTAGATGAAGCCATGCACAGAAGAGGCCCTGAGAAGAACATCACCAATAGGGAAGGCCTAAAGCAGATACTCTACTCTCTCAAATGCTGGCACCTTGCTGCTAATGGTAGTTTAATTCTTGGCAAGCATTGAACTTTTTTGTTTTTTTACATTTTAATTTTTTTTGTATTTAAAAAAAATTGGGGGGGCGCACCTGCTCAGTCTTTTTAGGTGTCTACCTTTGGTTCAGCTCACGATCCCAGGGTTCTGGGATCAAACCCCGCGTTGGAGAGGAAGGAGCCTGTTTCTCCCTGTGTTTATTAAAAAATAAAGTAAATAAAGATCTTTTTTTTTTCTCCAATGTTTTTATTTATTTATTTGTCACAGAGAGAACACAAGTAGGAGGAGCGGCAGAGGCAGAGGGAGAAGCAGGCTCCCACTGAGCAGGGAGCCTGATGTGAGGCTCGATCCCAGGACCATGGGATCATGACCCGAGCCGAAAGTAGCTTAACCAACTGAGCCATCCAGGCGTCCCAAATAAAAAAATCTTTTAAAACAATGTTTTTAATGCTTAGTTGACACAATATTGTATTAGTTTCAGGTGTACAACGTAGTAATCCACCTTCTATGTTATTGTGTGTTCCCCACAAGTGTAGCTACCATCTGCCACCACACAAAGCTATTATGGTATCACTGATTATATTCCTCTGCTGTACCTTTCATCCCTGTGACTCATTCAATCTGGAAGCCTATACCTCCCACTGCTTTTCACTCGTTTTGCCTCTCTCCACCACACACACACCCCGACCCACCACCGCAACCATCAGTTTGTTTCTGTATTTATGGATCTATTTCTGCTAGCTTTGCGGAACTGGGTGGGGCTTAGTTGGTTAAGCAGCTGACTTGATCTCAGCTCAGGCCCTGCCTTGGGCTCCTTGCTAGGACGGCTTGGGATGAATAAATCACTTAAAGTTAAACCCAAGTCCAATCTCAGCTTTATCTATTTATCTATCATCTGTGCAGCACAACCACAAAGAAGGAAACTTAAGTTTATCCTCTCCAAGCTTTTTTCCCAAGGGACTTTCAAGAACATCAGGATCCCTTTAAAATACATAAATGTACAGTTTCTTGAAAAATGAAGTTTTGGGCACCTGGGTGGCTGTGGGTTGAAGCCTCTGCCTTCAGCTCAGGTCATGATCTCAGGGTCCTGGGATCAAGGCCTGCCATCAGGCTCCCTGCTCGGCAAGGAGCCTGCTTCCTCCTTTCTCTCTCTGCCTGCCTCTCAGCCTACTTGTGATCTCTTGTCAAGTAAAATCTTTAAAAAAAAAAAAAGGAAAAATGAAGTTTTGTCTTAAAAGCTGTGACATTTGAAGGATAATTAAGCACTAGTTTTGAAATCTGGAACCCAGCTTTTCAGCCTGAGAATGTAACTACATGGATGGAGACCCTTTGTGTGCTTGGCAGCACAATTAGCGAAAGAGATGATGTACTAAACTAGAACTGCCATTTGTTGGCTTTCTGGTAGGGTGGGGGTCAACTAATGGGCTATTTCCACTATGTTCAATGAAAATAACTTACATGGGCTCTCACTTAGTAATGGGTGTTAATTTTCCAGGAGGCCAAATCAATTACTGGAAGTATCAGTTATTCAAACTGAGTTACCATTGACTGAACAGTACCCTACACACCCATCCCTCACCTCCCTCAGTGTGTTAAGTGGTAGGTGACAAGTTATAGGTTCCCAGGATTGGAGGGCACCTCGTAACTTGGCAGTCCTAGTTCCCCCCCCAGTGCCAAAGGCTCAAGCCACTTTAGGGTTTTCATTTTTTAAAATCAGCCCAGCCCCACTTTGGGATAACCCTTTGTTCCATAAAGCCTCCCAAGTCTTTCCCAATCTTCTGTCAAGCCAGCTTTACCCTAGGCACACATTTGGACTTTTCAGACCCCTGGCAAGACCTTTAATATTCCTTCCTGTAGTATTTCATCTAGCAGTTCTGGCTCTCCCTTCCACCCCTCCAAGAGAATTATCCTTCAGTGTACACAATCGTAATCAGCATTACAGTATATTCTGATACTGCTACCTGTGTAGCCTCTGGCAACTTTATCCTGAGGTGGTTTATCTGTAAAGTGGAGGAAACTGCTCACTTGCTGTTGTTTTAAGGATTAAGTAATACCTTTAGCATATAGCATTCAAAAACTTATTTTTCCCTCACTCAGGTTTTATTAAACTGATGTTTCTAGTATACAAGAGCTATCCCTTCTGATTTGCTGCTGTTATTCCTCACTTTGCCAAGTTTTCAACCAGCCTCATATGAATTCACCTTAATGGCTGTCATCCTAAAAACACACCACTGTTAATGACAGCTGCATAATTTCATCATTGGGATCTTTGGGCACCCAGTCAATTTATGAGACTGAGCTAATCCCATCTGCAGTTAATTCATACTTTCCTATAGAAGGAATAGTAGTGTGGATGTCAATACGGCTAGAACCAAGCTCAAAACCAAATTTTCTTACTCTGAAAGCCTCAAAACTCACCATCAGACCCCAATGTTTATTTGAAGTCACTGTATCCAGATTTGCAGCATCCTCAGTCTTAAAACTATCCTTACTAGGTTAAGTCCTAAAATAAAATTACAATCCATGCATGTTTTCCCCCCCCAAGTACTAAATAATGAGTGGGAATTTTGAGTATCTAAGGCTTTTATGCTCCCAGAAGCTGTTTTCTAAAGGATACTGGTATAACCACAGCACTACCGACCTCACTTTAGATTTTTAGGCTTTCTTTCAATTATGTATGGGGGTGGGGTACAAGTCACTTCCTTATACCACGTATCAACACTTCTAAGAGACCCATCACCATGGTGCTTAAAAGCAAGTATTTTTCCAACACAGGGATTTGTTCAACCCTAGAAAATTTCTGCATAATACACAGCTCACCCTATATCATGTCACTATTCAAATCAATACAAATACAGTATTCTAAACCAAAGGGCTATAGTACATTCCTCTGCAAACTGTTACTTTCAAGCCCAAGACATCCTGTAAAATACACATGAAAAGGCCAACATCTTAAATGAAAGTAATGTCACAGGGTCTAAACCACGAAGATGTCCCATTTCCCCTCCTTCATCCCATTAAATTGAAATAAGCACTCTTCATCATATGGTTTATAAAAATTTATTGAAATTAAAAATCTGATCTTCTATCCCATGAGCATCCATTCAGGTGCCTGCAAGGACAAAGAAGCTATTTTTAGTCACATTTCTGTGTTTCAATTCTAATGATATTTTGAGTACACAGAACATCAGATCTTTTATAATCATCAAGTGATCAGTGAGAGAGTTCAAGCTGGAGATCATCATGTATTCTGGAGCAAGACAACAGTACTGATGTTTTCAAACCTCACCTTTCAACTGGTAGGCTGCTCTCATAACTTGATTGCTGCTCTCGTAACTGCCCTAAAAAGCAAGTTTCAAATTAATCATTGTGTAAAAAAAAAAAAAGTGATATTTGTTAATAAAGTAACCTCAGAATCAAAATGGAACGGTTTTAGGAGTGATATCATTCTCTTTCATTTGGCAGAATCACTACATCACTGGTTACATTCTAACTTACCAAATAGATCAGAGACCAACTTACCTCTAAATCTTCAGGTTGACAAGTTGGCCTGTTAAAATACGAAAGAAAAAGCCCTTCATTTAATATTTGTACTTGAATTTACCCATTTTTAACTTTCTGAGAAAAGGGCAGCAAACCTATTCCACACATTACAACATATGTGTAACATACATTAGGTGTCATACTGTCCAAGCCCATACATCATACAACACCATGAGTAAATCCTACAGCAAACTCTGGACTTCGATGAGAATATCTACTATAGATTCATAATCATAGCCAAAGACTCACTCCAATGTTGAAAATAGTGAGGTTTGTGAAGACAGGATATATAGAAATTCTATGTTCAATTTTGCTGGGAATACTTATTGAAACTGATCTGGAAATGAAGTTTATTAATTAAAAAATAAGTACAACTAAATAACCCACAGATTATGGCATAATCTATTAAGATTTATATGCCATAAAAATTTCCTGGCAAAAATGTATCAGACTACATTTCTCAAGTATAACTATTTGTTATATACTTTTTTAAGCCACTATAGTATCCAAACCCTGAACGTTTTCTGTGGTAAAAGGTGTTCCAATTTTCCTTTCAAGGGTATGGATAGGATTGCTGCAGCCAGATACATCAGATAGGAGCGAAAGACAATTTTGCTCATCACTGCTGGTCTGCTGAACTATGGCTTCATCATCGTATCGGCTTTAAACCACTTCACATAGAAACCAAACTCAAGACTTCTGTACCTTGGCTTAAAACTCCTTCTTCCAGGCCTTGTAGGCTGTCCCAACTCTTCACACCTGCAAAAATTTAGTCAAATTTAGTAATAATTAATCACTAACTAGGTTTCTGAAGTTTTCCCAATACTGTTTCAGTTTTTTTTAAATCTTCACTCTTTTTCAGAGAGATTCCCATCTGTTTTAATTTCAAAAATCATCACTAACAGTGTCTTGCTAGTAACCAAGTAAGATTACTAGAATACGTACCTTTGTGTGGAAAAATTCTTCAAACTCGGCACCTAACAAAAGATACTGCTTTAGACACACTTCACAATAGCCAAATCCTCCTTGCAACCACCAGAAAGCACTTAATAGTGTATTTCAGAAATATAGACCTGAATTCAGAAAACAAACTTTTTATGTCTTACCCCAAGCAAGCCATCCATGATAGTAGCCCGTAAGCTAGAAAAGAAACAAGACATTTCATTAAAATGTTAATTATCACTGAATTCTTCTCAAGAGTTTTTGTCACAGGGTTCTTCAGTGTTACATTTGTCTACATGCTCATTTCAGGTCAGACATTTGATCAACATCATTTCAAAAACCCCATTCAGAGCACGCTTAACATGCACTCACACTAAGCAGCCATAGAAAATTAGTAACTTGGTAGTTAAGCATTCTACTTCAGTTAGTTTTGGACCTACTAAAATGTTAATACTTACCCTAAAATTGGTTGATCCAGACATGTTAAAGACTCAAGTCCACCTAAGAAATAACAATAGTTAGCAAGATGCAAATAATGAATTTTCTCCCTCACAAATCTAAAAAATGCCCAATATCAGGTAGAGCTAATTAAGACCTTCATGTTCAGTCAGTATTTGCTTATCATCATACAGGCTGGTTTTTACAAACGACAGGGTCCTACCTAATGGTAACAGGACAAGCATCTGGCCATTTATTTAATGCATTCAAACATTTCATGGTAGAAATGCTTTCTGTGCATAAGGGAACTCTAAAAAGCCATTAATAGCATCGTCATGTTTGCCCAGTTACCAATGTTTAGTTCAATATAAATTTTACTCACCCCTTCAACTTCCAGCTAATTCTGTCTATTGCCTACAAAAAAGGAGAAAATTAGTGACATTTTTCTTATGCTCTTAGTACCAAACCAATTTTACTATCAACTCAGATACATCAGACAAATGGTGTATCTCTTCATGATCCAATCTGCTGAACTATGCAACCATCACAGTATCTGTTTTTCAGGTTCCGCAAGCATTTAATAGAAGATACCGGAGTACAGAAACTCACATTTGTAAGAAAAGCGTACTGAGTAAATATGCACTGTTTAGAAGGTTTCTCACCTGTTTTCCCATGGCTAAGGTGTGAAATTTTAGGACCTAGGAAGAAAGAGCTTCATGTAAACTTAGTGGCAATCTCTAAATTCTTCAAATCACCACTTTTGTGTGCCTCAGTTAGTATAAAGGTGGTAATAATTCTCGTCATTCTCACAGTCAAGAGTAGCAAATAAATGTCATCATTGTGGCACTTTCAACCTAACTTCCCCTTAGTGAGAGAATTTCAGTAACTTACCTTGGCAGTCCCTTCCACCCTTTTGGCACAAAACTAGAAAACAGACAAAGAATACCCAATGAAACACACTGCGCAGCCAAGTCAATTACCAACATTTTAACTACTTAAGCCTCAGTAGAATTTTTCAGAAATCCCTTCTGTCCACTACTCTTAAAACCATCACAGGCTTAACAAAACCACCACCTCCAAGCATATCTGATTCCCACCACTGAATTTACCGTTTCTTATCTGGCCATCAGAAGCCATCAAAAGCCACACTGCATTCGTGCCGGGCACTATTCCTAGAGATAAAATTAAGATTTTTAAGACACCACTTTGTTCTAAGTAAGTCTAAGCATGTCGTTTTCCTATCTATACCAGGTCGTTTAAACCACCCATAATTTCACGACTCTAGGTGCACTCACAGGTTAGAACACGCGCGTGGCACACAGGTTGGCCACCACTGACGTAAATAACTGAGCACTGCGGAATCCAGCCACTGAGAGAACCACGTGGACTACCCCAACCGCCGGCCTTCCTGAGCAAGAGGCCGGAGGAGGCCCGGGCCCAGGTCATTAACAAACAAAGGCCCACTCGGGTGACTCGGCATGCGCCGCCATCAGAGCCGTTGGCATTCATCAGCAGTCTCAGATGTCCCTACCAACGCAGACTTCATCACAGGCAGGGAACGCGAGCCCAGGGGTTTTCCGCAGTTCAGTCCCCACAACCCGAGTAGTTTAGGCCGCACCCGCACCCAACGCGTAATCGTCTACCATCTTCCTCCTGGGAACCCTGCAAAGGCTCGCGACCGGCCTAGAAATACATGGATAAGGTGACCTGAATTGCCGAGAGCTGGAGCCCGGAACCAAGAACCCATTAAGCTAAAAGAGCACTCACCTACCCAACGCCGACTTCCAGCCTCGAAAGACCGAGATGGCGTCCAGGAGCTAGTATATAAGGATGGGCTTTCTCATGACGTCATGACGCACTCTCCCCGCCAGCGCAGGCTTCAGCTCCTCCCCATCTCCCTTCATCCCTTCCTCCTCCTCTAGCCACACCTCCTTCCCCTTGGCCCCGCCCCACCGCGCCATTGTGGGCGGAGAAACGAGCTCCCGCGTGACTCAGGGCTCCCGCCCTCCGACCGACTGAGAAGGAAGAGAGGGGAGGGGGCGTGAGGGACGGAAAGCGCTGGGGGAGGGGGAGGGGGGCGGTGTAAGGGTGAGTGATTTCCTTCCGGCACGTCGCCCGCTCCGGGGGAGGGGGTGGGGGGTTTCACTTCCGGGACGGTGTTCCGGCCCATTCCGGCCCATTTCCACCCCCGGAGGTAGGTGCTGCTCCTTGACTGGGCTCGGGCCCCGCACTCCGGTCCCGCTGCCCTGCACCGGGGCCGCCTTGCCCAGGCTCCGCCGCAGCCTGCTCCTGGGGCGCTCAGCCACTCCCCTTCACCCCACCCTCCAGGCACCGAGACCTTCCACCCCCTTGGCCCCGGGCCGGGCTGAGCTGCCGGACCCGCCCCCTCGCCGGGCCCCTCCCTCAGGACCCCGGGATGGGCGGCCCCCTCCCCCACCGCAGCCCGGACACACCCAGATACACACACCCACCTCTGGGCAGCTCCGCGCCCGCCTACGCTTACCGCCTGGACGGGGTCCCGGGGCGCCGCCCCCTTCCCGGTGCTCTGCCCTCACCTGATTGCTCGCTCCCCAGCCTCACGCCTTGCACCCCTCTCCTCCTCCGCTCCTCGGTGACATTTCGCCCTTCTGCCAGTTCCCCGCTACCCACGCTTCCTAACGCAGACTAAAGCCCCTCATACCGGAGTGCCCAACCCCATGGCGTTCCCGATTCTCCCTCTTACAGCTCTCACCCTTCCAGTGCCGACGGTAAAGATCTTACTCCAGGGGCTTCCTCCTCACTGGGGAATTGCCGGAAAGAGCAAACAAAAAGGCGCTGGTGTAGGCTCCAAAATAAACACATCTGAATTCAGGATGGCATCGACAGAGGCTGTTATTGGATTAAAAGTTTCAAAACAAACAAAAACGCTTTGGAAAAAGGTCAGATTGGCTAAAGTTGGTTCTTGAAAGCAGTGTATACACTTCCCTGTTTACCGATAAGTGTGTCATAAATGCGGGGCTGTACTGTGAGCTTGTCGGGATAAGTTCCTGAAATTTTAGATCTTAAGATAACTATGTAATGTCTTGTAAAGATAAATGGAAACACTGGGCTCGAGTCAGTATCTTCCTGTGGAGATTTACACAAACTACTCACCGCTGAAGGCTGTTGGATACAGTTACCGGCATAGTGTTTCAGCTATTTTTTCAAAAATCTATTAATGTAAAAATATTGGCCATAATTGGTGAATGCTCTGGTTTTTTTTTTTTAACCAGTTTTGGAAATGAAATTTCAGAATTAGTATCATCACCAATCTGAAATTCCCAGCTTTGAATTTAGATAGAAGTAGGTTTACCTACTCTTTACTGATTCTGAGGGTGAATCTTAAGTTCTCTGCACCTTCACTGAGTTCTGACACAGCTGTGGCGTATTTCCTAACCTAGGGTTTGCTTCAGAGCCCTGAACCCAAAGCCTTTTGGTGGGGGCTCTGACTCTTAAGCTTAGAAAAAATGGCTTGCATTCATATGGACTATTACTCACCTTTTAAATAATAAACATAGCTCTCGAAGCATTTAATAAAGTATTAAAAATAAGAGGGATACCTAATCAACCCGTTCGTGTGTAATTTACATTTATTCAAAGAGCTTACTACTACTTTGTCCTCCAAAGAAAAGTTGTCACAGGATTTTATATTCAGTGTGCAAATACTTTATGACTAAAGAACAACAAGGAAAAAGAACTGTCACGACTGCTTTTGCCCCTTCTATTCTGTTGAACTTCTGTTTTGATGTTGCCTAGGTTATTAGTAAAGGACGTATGGAAATAGCTCAAGTTTACAGAAGTCTAGTGATCACATTTTGGTTTTAAGGGTATCTTGCTGTGAAACCTGAACTGAAAAACCTGTTGGTACTTCTTTTCCACATCTAAACGTAAGGAAAGGTCTCTCTTTTTACTTGGAGATTTTGAAATTTTACCCACAACTAGTTTTAAATAGATTTGAATCGGAAAGCATGAGGGGAGTGAAATCCTAACTATTGATAACTATGGTTTCCTCTTTCAGCAGGGTTGAATGCCTGCCTACACCCTCAGGCACGACCATGGAGAAAGGTGGGAACATACAACTGGAGATCCCTGACTTCAGCAACTCTGTCCTGAGCCATCTAAACCAGCTGCGCATGCAGGGCCGCCTCTGTGATATTGTGGTCAACGTGCAAGGACAAGCTTTTCGGGCTCACAAAGTGGTCCTGGCTGCCAGCTCACCCTATTTCCGGGATCACATGTCCTTGAATGAGATGAGTACTGTCTCCATTTCAGTCATCAAGAACCCTACTGTTTTTGAACAGCTCCTCTCTTTCTGTTATACGGGGCGGATATGCCTGCAACTGGCAGATATCATCAGCTACCTGACGGCCGCCAGTTTCCTGCAGATGCAGCATATTATCGACAAATGTACACAGATCCTGGAGGGTATTCATTTCAAAATTAATGTGGCAGAGGTTGAAGCCGAATTAAGTCAAACGAGGACAAAGCATCCAGAAAGACCTCCAGAATCTCACAGGGTCACACCAAATCTAAACCGTTCCCTTAGCCCTCGGCATAACACTGCAAAGGGAAACCGGCGAGGTCAGGTGAGCGCTGTGCTGGATATCAGGGAGCTCAGTCCTCCCGAGGAGTCCACCAGCCCTCAGATAATTGAACAGAGTTCTGATGTCGAGAGCCGGGAGCCCATTCTTCGAATCAACCGAGCAGGACAGTGGTATGTGGAGACAGGAGTAGCAGACCGAGGGGCCCGCAGTGATGATGAAGTCAGGGTCCTTGGAGCAGTACACATCAAAACCGAGAACCTGGAAGAGTGGCTTGGGCCTGAGAATCAGCCTTCCGGAGAAGATGGGAGTAGTGCAGAGGAAGTCACAGCCATGGTGATTGACACCACAGGCCATGGTTCTGTGGGACAGGAAAATTACCCTTTAGGATCTTCAGGAGCCAAGGTGGCTCGGCCAACAAGCAGTGAAATTGACAGGTAAGGCTTGTTTTCCTTGTTCATCTAATGGCTGTTGAACAGACACAACTGAAACAGGCCTTCTGTGTGGTACAGAGTGCATCTTCCTTACTTGATGTTCTTACCCAAGATAAGCTGATGTTGGGGAAACTGGAGGTATGCCAAAAGACTTGCATTCTTATTTTTTTAAAGCAGGAAGCTTCTAGTTGTGAAGTATTCACAGTGTTATGAGAACTATGGTAAAGTTAGACACTTCCATGAACCAGAATAGCAGCTGCAACCACACTAAAATAAGTAATTGACAGGGCCTCCTTGGATTTCCAGGCCCGGAGCTGATCATCAGCTGGGAGCCTGGCATCTTTGCCCTTCCTTGATATGTCATCACACATGTAGGTGGCCTCAGGGACTTTTACTCTCCATTGTCCACTGTTTACTTTTCTTTGCCCCCGCCGACCAGATTAGAAGAAGCATAGTATCAGCAGTGATTGTTCTTTTTAGTGTAATCACAGTAATTCCAAAGAAAAGCTTTTTGAATGTTTTTCCTTTTTTTTTTTTTTCATTTGCCATTTGATAATATCTTCCCTGTTTTCTTTCATCGATGACTGCTGGCACCACAAGCCTGAGAGTCTCTATTTTCCACCAGTGCTACGAATGCCCTACGCCTCACTTTTCTTTGTCTAATATATTGCAGTTGTCAGAATTTTTTTTGTGTGGGTGTGGAAGTAGCAATAATTCTAATCTCAGTAAACTGAAAGACAGTCTCTGGTGAAAGAAAGAAATATTACCAACTTAGATTGGTAACATTTGTTTTTTTCCACTCTTGAAAGTAAACTAAAACTGACTGCATGAACAATGAAAACTAAAGAAGCTATTGCTTTGGTTCCCACCTTGTCTTGAAAGCGACATACGTGTCACAGAAATTCAGAGAGTATAACCTGTATCCACTATAAGTGGTCTCTTCTTGTGTCCTTCACTGTTAAAAGTATTGTGCACAATACTTACTGCCCCCTATGTTACTATATTAGCACTGTTGTCCAGTGTTAGAACTGTATCAGAAGTAATGGCTCTGGGTGCAAAGATTTTTAATCTCCATGATCTGTATCAGCAGTCTGAAATAAATAACAAGTTACCACAGGCACTGGGGGAAGGAACAACCAAAAACCTAATAGTTACATAGAAGACACAAAATCATAGACCCAGTTTTAATTTATGCTTGTATGATCTTCCAGTACTCAAGGCCAGAAGCTTCTATTTAGCCTTAGTTTCACCAGGCCATATGGTCTATCTGCTGTGTCATTTTGTGTTTGTTAAATTTACTAAGGCAGACCTTTCTTATTTTGTATCAGATCTATATTGACTCCATGAAAGTATTTCTTAGTAATCTGTTGTTCCCCCTTCCTCAGCCATGGGGTGAAAAAGGTAGACATCACTGTTTTTTAAGTTCCTTGACCTACTTTTCTATTAGTCCCCTTTTTGCTCCTCTTCCAACAGATTTAGCCCCTCCGGCAGTGTTGTTCCCTTGACGGAGAGACACAGAGCCAGAAGTGAGTCTCCGGGGAGAATGGATGAGCCTAAGCAGCCCAGCTCCCAGGTATGTAGTGGATTTAGGATTGCTGTAGTGGTTGAAGGAAGTGCCACTGTGTGTGAACAGAACAGAATGAGTAAGAAAGAAAAGATGTAGGAAAGTTAACAGTGGTCCTGTTAACTAACTACTCTATTTGATTACTTCTTTTCTTTACTCTGGCTTGTGAGCATGCAGGAAATACACTTTTGTTGTCAGCAGAGTTTGCGAAGTAAAAAAAGATGAGATTGTGGAACTCTTTCCTGATTATAGGAACCAGTCTGTATTCCTGAAAATAATAAAAATAACCCCTGAAAACGACATGCAGGTAATTTAGGACCTGGGATGAAGAGAGTCTGATTTTGTACTCGGGTGGGTGTAACATTACATAATTACTGGTTTATATAGTATTGTATATTTGTAAATAAATTGCTTATGCACTTTTTTGTGTGATTGCGTTTTTTGTATGCTGGTATCTTTTCTTTTTTTTTTTCCTTCCGGAATCTTTTGTTAGACCAAAATGTTTTAGAAAGGATAGGAACGATGTTTTTTCATCTTTTTTGCAACTCTCCGTAGCAAGTAGTATACGTAGTTGATATTTTTGTTTGTTTGTTCTCATAAGTCTGTATCATTGAAAATTGATTTTTTTGAAAGATTGTGCACTCACCAAGTAGAACACAGTAAATTTTAAATATTTTTGGTCTTTAAAAGGAAACACTGGTGGGTTAAGATTGGATAGCTTCTGCATTGTATGATAGTATCTTACTTAGTTTTCATGTAAACCATTGGATGTTTATTGTGTCCATAGTATACTAAGAGCAGTAGGACATTGTTAGAAACTGTATTTACTTGCACATTATCATGCCAGGGTTCCCGAAAAGGAAGATAACTATTAGAAGATAGTTTTTTGGTTCTAATAAGGTGTTAGAGAAAATGTTAGGAGCTTGGAGGAAAAGTAACTTTATTCATATAATTAGGGCCCAGATTTTCTCTTCACCTCTCAGATAGGATGCAGTGACCCTGTGAAGGTGACTGTTAGGCAAATACATATTGCAGTGGGACAGACCTCACAACTGCCTGGGGCGGGGTGGGGGGGTGCGGAAAGGGGAAGACAGACTAACAGAAACACAAAACACATACAGGAAAGACTGCAGCGACTTGAGGAGCAGTGCTGTGGGAGTGAGAGTGCTAACAGCCAGTTCCCGGAATCACTTCCCCTAGCACCATGTTCTTCAGGAGAGAGGAAGTGCACTTTTTCAAGAGGTAGTTAGAAAGAGATCACTTATCCATGTGTAGATGGGATAGGGATAAAAATGGGAATTCTCTAAGGATGTTTACCTGACCAAAGCAGAAGGTACAGGCTATAAAGCAATAACAGATAAGTAATATTATCTGAAGACGATATTAAGAGCTGAGTTTGTGTATGTGTATGTAATATGTGTGAAAGTTTATTATGGTGAATCTCCACCACAGTTACCTTTTCCCTGCCACAGAGAACCAAAACAAGACAGGAACTTAAGTAAGAACAAATTTTGATAGGCTTGAAGAGCTTTCTATTTATAGGGGTGATTAAACTGCTATGGTCACGTCTTCAAAAAAATTCTGTGGCTTTTTCTTTTTCTGCCACATGAAAGTGAAAATACTTGTTCTAATTTTCCAGGTAATTATAATCTTTCTAACCTAGCTTTTCCCACTACTCATCGGCATTCATTGTCTGTCCCAAACAGACTTTCTCTGTGTGTCAGAACCACATCAAACTTATTCCTGTCTCTGTACCTTGAGTCTGGGATGCCCTCTTCTTTCCAGGTGTCTGGGTTCAGCTAAGACCCCACTCCTCCTTCCTTGTGCCCTAACTAGTACAGTCCTCTTCGATCTCTCCTTTAACCACTGTATCATTTACAGATGGTATGATATAATTTTTTGTAACACTGTACTGACTGATATAAATTATTCTTTTTCTATTTGCATGAATTTTAGGTCCCTTTCTACTTTGAAATTTCCCTGAGGACAGAGTCCTCATTTTCTGATCTTCGTATCTGACTGCCTTTTCAGGTACACAATAAATAGGAGTTGTTTTACCACTAATTTTGAGTAACTAAGCTTACTTAGTAGATGTTCAGTTAAGAGACACCTACCAAATGGGGGATTATTTGGTTGTCTGTGAATTTCTAGTTTGGAGATCTTCAGATAAAATTAATGAGCCAAATCGATGAGTTTTTAAAGTCACTTCAATTGAGTCTGATTAGTAATTAGAAGATTAGGATGGTGAACATATTTGTTTTCTGGTTTTGTTTTTTTTTTTAAGATTTTATTTTTTTAAGTAATCTCTATCCAACATGGGGCTCAAACCTACAACCCTGAGATCAAGAGTCAGGTGTTCTACCAACTGAGCTAGCCAGGTGCCCAATTGGTGAACATATTTAAAGGCCAAGTCAAGAATCTAAACTGATATTTTAGAAAATATGGAAAATGTTTATATGAAATTTAGTCATTATATGGAATAATTCACTTAAAAGGATAACTTAAAAGACTTAAAAATTAAATAAATATATATTAAAAGATAATTTAAAATGATAGCATAGATAACTAAATTGCATTTACTTTCTGCTTGTGGACAATACTGGTATGACATTACTTTCCTTAAAGTTAGGGGGGGGTTTTTTTTTTTTTTAGAGAATCGATACCCTCAAGATTATGAATAATAGTGTGAGTTTGTAATGTTTAGTAGTAAACATTTACTTACCGATAGTAAGTAGTTTAGTACATTAACTCATTCAGTGCTCATTGCAACCTATCAGGTAGATGCTATTTTATATTCATTTTAGGGATGAAGAAACTGGCACAGGAGTAGTTACATAACTTGCTCATGGTCACACATTAAGTAGGATTCAGATTTGAACCCACGTTTCAGCACCCTTAATTACTATACAGGGTAATAACGTGCACTCAGAATGTTTCAAGGCATCTTTATTGTGTTTGGTACTCCTGAGAATTCTACTGAGAGAATTCATTGAGCTGGCAGAACATGTACTAACCTTTTATTTTGTGGTTGAGAAAACTAACCCTCAGAAAAGTTATTCTGTGCTTTGTCCAGAAACTTTTAGTGGGCTAATCCCTCGTTCTTTATGGGAGTTCGGTTTTGATTATTCAGGGAAGTGGAACAGAAAGAAATATTATATAAAACAAATGAGAAATCATCTAAAACCTCAGTCTTACTGGTAAATTCAACACTTGACTTCACATACTGCTTCCCAAGCCTGCTGAGAACGGCTTCTGTTCTGTTGGAAATGCTGGAGAACACTGTCAGTTTACATATGTGAAAGGAGACAAAAGTCATTTTTGGAAATTCAAGAAAAGGGCACAAAATTAATTACGAGTTAGATGAGTCTTTCTCCAGTTAATCCAGAGTCAGCTTTTGCATTTTCCTCTTAGCCTCTGCAAACATCTATAATTGCTTCCTACACCTTTATACTGCTTATATACACATATATGCTTTGTATTCAAAACATTATATGTATATTATTTATAGATATATAATATTTCAGAAGTGAGCAGACTGAAAATATCAGTAATTTCTGAATGGTGAGATTTTAATAAGGAAATTTGAATGAAAAGCATTTATAAATCCTGAATGTTTAGGGGTGCCTGGCTGCCTCAGTTAGAAGAACATGTGACTCTTGATCTTGGAGTCATGGGTTTCAAGTCCCATGTTGGGTATAGAGACAACTAAAAAAAAATAATAATAATAATAAACTTTCAAAAAATGTTATAAGAAATAAATCCAAGATTTTTAAATTATTTATTAAAAGAAATATATTGTTCCCATTCCCAGCTTTCAGGTAGGAGGAACCCTTGTTTATTTCATATACTAAAAACTTTAACTATTTACATTGTTAATGTTCATATTAGGTAAAAAAAAAATTAAGGTCTTTAATTGATATTGATGAATTACTGGGTTTTTTAGGGATGGTAGTGATAGTTTGATTATATTAAGAAAAATAATCTTTGTCTTTTAGAGATGCATAGTAGAAGATTTATGGATGAAATTATGTCTGGAATTTTCTTCAAAAATAATATGAGAGGGGCACTTGGGTGGCTCAGTCAGTTAGGCATCCAACTCTTGACTTTGGCTCAGGTCATGACCTCAGGGTTATGAGATGGAGCGCCTGTTCAGCACAGGAGCCTGCTTAAGATTCTCTTCCTCTCTCTCTCTCTCCCCATCCCTCTGTGCTCTCTAACTTTCTCTGTAAAAAATAATAATATGAGAAAGGAGAGAAATAAGTGAGGTTAAAGAAGAAAAAACTCCATTGGTTGATAATTTTTGGGTGATTGAGGATTCAGTATACCATTCTGTCAAAAATTGTTAATAAAAAGTTAAGAAATTTGACCTTCAGAAAGAAAAAGAAAAAGAAAAGGAAAGCTTTTCTTTTCCGTAATCTGAAGGGTTAGTGATGTAATTAACAGCAGCGTTGTGATGCTACTTTTATAATAATTGCTTTTTTTAATATTTTAGATATTATTTGTTACCACAACATAAGAAGTTTAACTTTGGCAGGAAGATACTTTTAAAGGAGAGATTGGAGAGATAATATATACATCACGGATTATTCTACTCTATTTTATTTTGAAGATTTTATTTATTAGAGAGAGAGAGAGCGAGCACAACCATGGGGGAAAGGAGGCAGAGGGAGAAGCAGGCTTCTCGCTGAGCAAGGAGCCCAATGCAGGACCCCAGGATCATGACCTAAGTCAAAGAAGGCAGGCGCTTAACCGACTGAGCCACCCAGGCATCCCAGATTGTTCTATTTTAATAATCTGTTTAAATCAATTCAAAACCACTATAAATAGGTGTATAAAGCGAGACAATAACATGTCTGTGTGCTGTATTGCCAGGGTAACCTTTAGTGTAAGCTGTTTGAAAAGTGAGTGAGCAGCATTATTAGGAATATGTATTGATCCTTTTTCTCTTTGTCTGATTTTTGTTCACAAATTTTATCTTTTGTTCAGAGGGCAAAATCAGAAACCAAGTCTTATGCTTCTTTCTCTGTGGTTATCTGTCTTTGTCTTTGGTGGACAGTAGTCAGTAAATATTTATTATCAATTTGTAAAAAGGGTACAGGAAGGAATGCCTGAGTTAGTAAATCCATATCTCAGTCTGGTTTCCTTTCCCACCTCTTCTACCAGTTTGCTCTGAGGTCAGTTACAATTTGAGTAGAATGAAGATCATATATATTGGTATGGCACTAAAATATTTTTGGCTAAAGGAATACTGTTACAGACAAATTGTATATCTTTTATAAAGGTAGTTACTGCAGGATTAGATTTTGATACTAATGATAATGCCACAAATAGAATTTATGATGTGTTTGCTATACAGAATGTATTCTCTACTGTCAGATATTGTTATCATTGGCCATGTCACATGTGGCTATTTAAGTTTAAATTTTAATTAACTGAAAGCAATTAAAAATTCAGTTCCTCTGTCGAACTAGCCATGTTACAAATGCTTAAGAGCCACATATGGGTAGGAGCTACTACATGAGATGGTACAGGTTATAGAACATTCCCTTCATCACAGAAAGTTCTGTGAACCCAGCACTGCCTAAGTACCTACGTGATTGTTTAGAGTCCAAGAATCCTATCACTGTAAAATACAGGTTCTCCTGTCACTGTAAAATACAACATTCAGTGGGGGTTTGATGAGCAGGCTGTTTGTCAGCCCAAGTAACTTTACTGTCTTGCTCTTTTAAAGAAATGGAATAGCATGTCCTTAGATTGTTCTTTTAAGTATTAACATCTTTAACTACATTTTTTTTTTGTAGTAATTACTTTCCTGTTCGGATCTCTCCTAAAACTTAGCATGCAACTTAGTATGAGAGGTAAAAGGAGATTTGATCTCTCTTAATATCTATACTTAACCTAAGTGTTCTTTCTTGCTTTCCTCACCTGGCACAGGTAGAAGAGTCCGCAATGATGGGAGTAAGTGGCTATGTGGAGTATCTCCGAGAGCAAGAAGTATCTGAGCGGTGGTTCCGGTACAACCCCCGTCTCACCTGCATCTACTGCGCCAAATCTTTCAACCAGAAGGGGAGCCTGGACCGCCACATGCGCCTGCACATGGGGATCACGCCATTCGTCTGCCGCATGTGTGGCAAGAAGTATACCCGGAAAGATCAGCTGGAGTATCACATCCGCAAGCACACAGGCAACAAACCCTTCCACTGTCATGTCTGTGGCAAAAGCTTCCCCTTCCAGGCCATCTTGAATCAGCACTTTCGCAAAAACCACCCTGGCTGTATACCCCTGGAGGGGCCTCATAGCATCTCCCCTGAAACAACTGTCACATCGCGAGGACAAGCTGAGGAAGAGTCACCTTCCCAAGAAGAGACAGTTGCTCCTGGGGAAACTGCCCAGGGTTCTGTGTCCACCACTGGGCCAGATTGAAACATGGAGGGGGAGGGGGCAGACCCTCTTCCCCTTTGGGCCGTCAGCAGCCAGCATCAGGGCCGTGCACTGGTACTTAGATTTACAAAATGCCACATCACTAGATCGGAAGATGCTCCCAAGATGTTGCCAAACTAGAGGATCAGCAACATACACAGAAGCACTAGAGGCTCTTCCCCTCCTCCTTCCCACCTCATACTTTGGAAAATAATCAAGCAAATCAACTTTCTAATTCAGGGATCAACAGCCTTGGTTTGTTAACTTTATAAGAAAAAAATTTTTTAACAAAACAGTGATAAATGGTCATTTATCTACCAGTCATGTTTGAACACTGTACTTTGGTCCATATCATCCTGGTGGCTATAATTGCCCAGATCTAAAAAAACAGCAGGAGCCTTGGTCATCTGAACCAGCCAGCCACAGGAGAGAAGGAAGTGGTCATGATGGCGACAGGGAGGAGGCATTTCTCCTCTTCCTTCCCTGCCAGAACATGCAATTTCACATTTAAAGGAAAAAAAAGTATCCTGGTGGTTCTTACTGTTTTGAAAGGTTAGACCTTATCTTTGCTCTGATTAGGCATCTGATACTTTGCCTGATTGTTTCATGTAAGCCGCCATCTTGGAGTGATGTTGTCGTGGACAGCATCAACCTGAAGCACTTTAGGCAACTGGAAGTGAAATGAGCAGCAGAGTGTTCGCAGTAGGTTCTGCCACATTTGGGGGCTTGAGTGGCCTATTGAGGAAGAGGGGAGCAGGGAAGGAAGTGGGATTTTTGTACAAATGTCAAATGGCGCAGAGCGCTGCAACTTCCTGGTCAGTATTTGTACACCATACTGCTTAAATATCTTTGGGTGTTAAGAAATGGCTCTAGGCCAGATGAATTAATGTGTTAGGCTGAGTACCAAAGTTTCATCCAATCTCTCTGGCTCCTCCTTTCACATAACAGCAATATTATACATCAAAAAATGTCACTTTCCAGTGAAATGAGCCTGGACTGTATTTTTAAATCTACAGGTCTCCATATTTGATAACTTTTATATGAAGTTTTAAACACACTTTTTCTGCAGTGTTGTGGTTGAAGAAATTCAACACTATGGTTCTTACTGCAACCACAATTCCATTTCCTTCTACACATGTAATAGTTTATATTTTCAAGCCAATAGAAGAACCTCACTAAATCCATGTCTCGCGTCTGCAAACCTAGTAATTCATAAACCCACCATCAGCAAATTGCTGGTGACTCCAAGAGCTTTGCTTTTTAATAATACACTACAGGGCATTCACCAGAAAACATCATGCACAATCATGTTGCAATAAATTGATCAAGGGATCAGTTTTGATCAGGTTTGGTTACTTAATCATTCCTAAGATTTTTAAAACTTCAAGGGACCTTTTTGGTAATTCTGGGGATTTCTGAGATTCTTAATCCAGCACTGAGAGTCAGAAAAAATTTACCAAACATGTAGAGTTTTAGATGCCCTGTCTCGCATTCAGAGAGTGGAGGAGGATTAGTAAGGGGTGCGGGCAAGGAGATGCTTACAGTGCAAATAGAAAAGAGAAAATTTCATAGCTTCTCCTAATTGATCATTATTGTTTTAAGAGTATTTAAATATGCAGTGGTTTAAGTTATTTTGGTGCAGAGGCATAGATGATTATAAATGGGGCGGGGCTGGTCATGCTTGCACTGGTGAACCATTTGTGAGAATGTTAGTAGCGTGCTCCCTTTCTGAGAATGCTTTGTGGTATGTGGAAAGATGGGTAGAATGGCATTCCTTTGATGATAAGAAGTTAGAGTGCAAAGAGTAACTCATAAGCAATCTGCGAATTGTACATACACATAAAGCTGCACCGTGTCCCTAGAGAGTGGTTATTTTCTCTTCTGGAAGAAGAGAAAAGATGTGGAAATGTGTCTTTTAATAGGAATGTAATGATGCTACCATGTGGTAAGAGCCTACCCTTACACAATCTGTCGAAGCTGTCTTTTGTCTTTCGGAGACATCAACTGGGGCATTCTCTTCTTTAGTTGGGCAATATCATGATAGGGGCTATCTTAGGGACCAGCTGTGCTCTTCGGCATAGACGTGGACTTGAAATTAGCCTAAAATCTGTAGGGAAACCTTTTAGCTGGTCATCAAGGCTGTCTGTGGACAGATTTTGCCATTACTGAATAGGCAGGCAGGTGAGAAGGACAGAATATGCTGCTGTCGATGGAGTTTTTAAGCCTACCAAAAAAATGTTAAGTCCATCCTACTTGTGAGAGGTAGTATGCTGGAAAGTTCTTTATGCTTTGTTAGTTTCTTAGACTTTTCTGTGAGGAAATAGAGCTTTTTTAAACTACTACCAAATTGTAAAGGTGAAGTGCAGTCATCTTTGTCAAGAGAGACTTTGCGGCGTTTGTCAGTACTCCAGCCAGGATTAGCAACAGACCTTTTAAATGAACTCGGGCTGTTTAGTAGATGTGGAAATGCTGTGAGTGTTTTGTGGGTTCACCTCGCTTTTCATCCGCTTGTCAGAGGTTTTTGCTGTACTGATACTGTGAATAGAGTGCTACCAGGTCCTTTGGGACCACAGCAGCACAATCATGTTTGTTGGTTCTCGCCTCGTAATTGGCTTTGCCCAGAGCCATGAAATTCGTGAACGTTCAAGCCAGGCTAGCTTTTAAACAAATTAAAGTTTCTGAAAGCAATTTCCATGTTAGCCAGAAAAGATATTATTATGCTAAATAACTATCCAAAATTCTTATTCAGGTTCACTGTGACATTGTCCTAGTTCTTAGCTAACATCACTGTAGGGTCATAGGAGTTAGTAGTGTTCTAGCTCCATTAAGGAATAGCTGTATTGGTGTGTGCACAGAGGATACCTCTCTTAAGGACGTACTAAATGGACTGTAGCTAATGCCGAAAATTCATTACCAAATCTTGACTCGCACATGTCACCTTGTGAAGGGAACTGCATTAGCAGTGAGAGCTAAATCATCATTAAGTACTTAAATGCCATGAAATAGCAAACACTGGGACCGTTTTCATCCATTGCGTGACACTTAATAGCAAAGGAGCTACCCAGTATGGTCAGCCAAAGAAGAGAGATGGCAGTATATTAATCTGTTCTCATTCTAAGAGGTACCTTTTATTCTCTCTGAACTCTGATACCAGTGTGTAAATATAGCATTGGCATGAACAGGAACACTGTACTTAGGCAGAAAGGCTCTTTGTAGTGACTTGTTCTCTCTTTACTCAGAACCATATTTACCTCTGAACCGAGCTGAGTTTTATGTAATTTGTCTACTACCCCCAAGCCATCATCATACCAGACAGTTAAATCTAATCTTGAATAAGTAAAAATAAAGGATAAGGATTGGAAAAGAAAGGAGGTAGCAGTTGAGGAAAATTTTCTTGTTATTTTGTTTTTTGGTATTTTTAAATATTTCCAGTTCCCTCTGTATCAGTGAAACAGAGTTTCCAAAGATGTTGTGACAATAGAAATAAACCATTCTTCTCCCACCTTCCTAGTGGAAATCTGGCCTTGGTTGGAAGTGGTCTGATGGAAAAGTGAAATAGTGAGCTTCATCCTTAGCTGAGTAGTTTCTGGTCAAGAAATACTTTAAAAAAATTTTAGCTGTTACTTGACACTAATTTCGTTACTTTTAACTAATAAAAATTACATTTTGTTTGACTAGAAGATCTAATTTAAAGAAATAAAACAACAGGTAATGGAAAGGAAATTAAATCGAACAAAGACAGCAATCTTAATCCTAGTGGAGGGCATTTAATCAGGAAGGGGTTGGAATCTTGGAAGTTTTCCTCTCTTGAGATCCAACAGACAGGTGTGGGTTGTTTTTGTTTTTGTTTTTGTTTTTGTTTTTCTCTTCTTCAGATGCTCTTCTCATCTACTTACTGGTTTAAGGCATAACAGAGAGGTCTTTTTGAACTTGTCTTTGAAAACGGGGCTCTTTACCTTTGCCATTTGGAAAGGGTGCACAATACGGAAGTACTTTAGTTGCTGAGATTTAGAAAAGGGACACCAACCTATTAGGTAAACTCCTGGGTTGTAGAGGATGCCCCTTAGCAAAGTATATCCCTAGAGTTTATGAATTAGATGAGGGTTCAACAGACAGTGGCCCCCAGGGCCCAATCCTGAGGCAATCTGTTTGTCTAAAGAAAGTGATGGTGGAATGGGGCCACACCTGTTCTTCAGGTATTAGTTCTGTGATGGCAGGGTTGAGTGCTTGTGACTCAGACCACATGCCCTGCAAAGCCTGAAGATGTACTGTTCATCACTTGACAGAAAAATTTGCTAACTCCAGAATTAGATTTGAAACAATGACCCCAAAATGTGTCACTCCTGCCATTTTGTCTTTATAATATTTTGGTTGAGGTTTTAAATTCCTGTTGCCATGTATGCATCAGTTTCTTGAAAGAGCTTACCATCTTTTTCTAGATCTGTTTCTCATAACCCTCTTTGTGTTCCTTCTTAATGATTCTCATTGCTTTAACAGCATTTAGAATAGCCTTATGATCTGTCCTTGCCTTAAAGGTGCAGGTGGTTTAAAGTTTAGGATGGTAGTTACAAATGTAACATAGTAATTTAAAAAATAATTCCATTCATAATAATGTAGGATTAAATGAGTACCATGTTTACATAAAATTCTGTAAAAAAAAATTAATGGCTTTATAAGTGAGTTTTGCCATTCCTCTGAGATCACTTGAACTGATTTGCATAATGATGGCAAGAATGAATTTTTTCCCATTCGTATTAAAAATTAACTTCTGTTATGAATAAGTGGTTTGATTCTTACCCAAAATACTCTTTCTAGATTAGAAACCTCTACTCTTTCTAGATTAGAAACCTCTACCCTTTCCCTGTACAAATCTTCATTTTCATTTCCTCAAGCTCTCTCTGTTCTTTTTTTTTTCTTAAAGATTTTATTTATTTATTTAACAAAGAGAGATTACAAGTAGGCAGAGAGGCAGGCAGAGAGAGGAGGAAGCAGGCTCCTTTCCCTGCTAAGCAGGGAGCCCCATGCGGGCCTTGATCCCAGGACCCTGAGATCATGACCTGAGCCTAAGGCAGAGGCTTTAACCTATTGAGCCACTCAGGCGCCCAAGCTCTCTCTGTTCTATGTGGAGTAGTAAAAAGCCAAATCTTCTTCCCTTCCTTTATCTTTTTTTCCCCTACGAATGTTTTAAAACATAATGAAATCTCCGAGGATTTCAAATTCCTCTTAGACCCATCTTACAATTTCTGTTACTATCATTTTTATGAATATGTACTGGGCCATTATTTATTTGCTCTCTGAATGTCCATTCTTACTGTTCAAGTAGCTCATTTATGCCAGATGTGCA
The DNA here is from genome assembly GCA_002007465.1 of Ailurus styani. Taxonomy (NCBI): domain Eukaryota; kingdom Metazoa; phylum Chordata; class Mammalia; order Carnivora; family Ailuridae; genus Ailurus; species Ailurus styani. The sequence goes on from LNAC01000344.1 coordinate 1,559,535, forward strand.
AAAAATGAAAAATATTAGGATGATTATAAACAGAATTACTTGCAAGAGGAGAGTATAATTGTTCTCCATATGGAAACCATGCAGCCTTCTGAGTTAAATTTATCAAGACAAAATGTTGTAGGCCATCCTGACATATAATGCAGTGAATTTGATTCATACTTTGTTTTTTGTTTTTTAAGATTTTATTTATTTATTTGACAGAGAGACAGCGAGAGAGGAACACAAGCAAAGGGAGAGGGAGAGGAGAAGCAGACTTCCTGCCAAACAGGGAGCCTAATGCAGGACTACCCCAAGATCATGACCTGAGCCAAAGGCATACACTTAACAACTGAGCCACCCAGGCGTCCCTGATTCATACTTTGTTGTCAGCTCAACCAACACGTACCAAGTTTGGATGAGTGACCTACCCTCCAGTAGGGTATCTTTCTACTAGGCATTTTTTCTCAAAGTTCCTTTTTTCTAAGTTTCTAAGCAACTTTCTAAGCAAGTTTTATGTGATATGCCCTATGAGTAATAGATAACCCTTAACCTGTAAAGTTCCAGAATAGTTGCCTAGGTTAGAACTGCCTTGTCTTAGAGCACTTAGAGTAATAGAGGGTTCTGGAGATTTTGGAGTGTTGCTTTTCTGATTAATCTGGGATACAGAACTTGTGAAAGCAATTGAATTTAGAGAGCCCAGTGAACCATGTGCCTCCAGCTCCACATGAGGTCTAGGGAATAGTTGTCACTTCTATGTGAATGTGTTGAAAACAATGTTGTGTGCCCAGCGTATGGGCATTACGATTTGATAATTACCAGTCTTATGTTTTGCCGTCTTTGCGTTCTGGAGTTTCTCTGTTTTCAGTTTTCTCATTTTTAGGTAGTGCTTTTCCCAGGACCAGTCTTTTTACTTTGCAGTAAGTGGGTTTTCTTGCTCAGGACAAGCCAAAGTTGGATATTATGAGTCCTTTCAAACACCTGACTTAGTTACACTCCAAAGGATGTAATTACTGACAGCAACAGTGGTCTCAAAACCTGGAAGATATCTGCACAGACCCTCCAGTTTTCTTGAATAGGAAGAATACCTTTTCCTCAACTGTGAGGAACAGCAATGATTTAAAAGGCAGTTATTACTTGAAATGTGTAGTGTCTTCACAGAGTACATACATGAATAAATTTCTTCTCTCACATCTTCCCCATTATCTATATAACAAGTACTTCCCATCTTAATGCAGTTGAGAAGGGCTGGCTCACTCAAATAGTGGAAGCTTTAAACAATAGGGCTACGTTATAAAGGCAGAGCAATTCATGAAAAATAAAACTCTTCTAATGCTTCTTGCGTCTTTCATGTCTACTCAGTAAGTCCTGTTGAGGAGGCTAGGATTCACCATCCAGTGAAGGGAGATAAATGTGCAGCATCTTATAGGACAACAGCACAATTTAATATACTGTGAATCTTAGAACCTGAATTAATCCCTAATGCCAAAAGTCAGAGTTTCTCATGGGAAAATGTTTCCTATTCTGTGAAATCACTTATCTGAAGTGATAAGTAGCATACAGGAGACTCTGTTCCCAAAAGTAAATTTTTTTTTTTTAAAGATTTTATTTATTTATTTGACACAGAGAGAGAGATCACAAGTAGGCAGAGAGGCAGGCAGAGAGAGAGGAGGAAGCAGGCTCCCCGCCGAGCAGAGAGCCCGATGTGGGCCTCGATCCCAGGACCCTGAGATCATGACCTGAGCCGAAGGCAGAGGCTTTAAACCGCTGAGCCACCCAGGCGCCCCCCAAAAGTAAATATTAAGTACTTTTTGATACCAGACCGTGTGCTTGGAATTTATATAACAAAATGGATTTTAGACATAGTTTAGATGTGGCTTCCTATACTTGAGAGTCCTGAATCCACTTGGCTAGAGTCTGCATGTATGCTTTTTAAAAGCCTGCACTTTTCACCACAGAGATCAAAGAGAAGGGGACAGAATTAACTGTCCTGAGTGCTTTCGTGGCATAATCACAGTTAATCCTCAGAATAATCCTGTGAGGTAGTAACAGTAGAACTAAAAATAGTTGAGTTTCTTGACTGCTTACTATGTGCCAGGTACGGATTTGTGTGTTTCATGTTGGCTAACTCACCTAATCCTGTGGCAGTCCCATCAGGATAGACACTGTCACTCTCCTCGCTTTAGAGAGAGAGAAACTGAGGCACAGAGAGGTTGACCCAGGCAGTCTGACACTAGAGTTGACACTGTACTAGACTATGTTGCCTTTAAGGGGTATAATTATACCACGTTTTATAGATAAAGAAACTGAGGAGCCCAGGGTTACACAATGAATAAACTGCAGACCCAAGAGTTTCCAATCTGATTCCAAAGTTCAGACTCTCTCCACTACATCATATTGACTCTGTTTACTTATAACAAGTTGGGGTGAACTGGAATAAATAATAGCGAGTAACAGTACTGCTTTCAGTGAATTTTTAGCTCAAGAAAGCATGATTGGAAGATTTCTTCAAAAGATAATGTCTCTGAGCACATGTTGAATGGGGAATATTTTCTGGAGGTATTGCCCATTGATCCAGGAGTCGCCCATTTGATAGGTCCAGTTGTGACTCAGTTCAAGTTACCACCAAGCCAAAAATTGAAAGCATTCCTGTATATCTAGCTTTGTAACAAACTGCCCTAAACTATAGTGACCCAAAATAACAATTTTATATATCTCGTGATGTTATGAATCAGAAATTCAGGAAAGGCTCATCTAGGCAATTCTCTTGTTCCCTGTGGTGATGACTGAGGTCACCTGGAGTATTCAGCAGGTGGTTGGACTGGTCTGGAGTGTCCACGCTGATCTCACGGGCCTGACACTTTGCAGGAGGGCTAGAAGATGGGACTCAGCAGGCCTCCTCTCCCCTTCTGGAGTCTCAGGGACTTCCCATGTGGTCTCTCCATCAAGGCAGTCAGACTTACTAAATGGCAGCTCAGGCCTCCAGGAGGCTGGGCAGAAGGTGCCAGGACTCCTAAGGCCAGGCTCAGAGCTACCATAGAGTCACCACCATACACAGTTGTCAGAGGAGTCACTGGTCAGCCCAGACTCAAGGGGAGAGGAAATACCTTACCACTTTGATGGCATGTGTGTCAAGGTTTTGGGACCACTTTAATCGGTCAAAGGTTGCATTTGGTTATTGATTTCTCTGGACTTTTCTGTGTTCATTCATTTGGGTTAGTTGTTTGTGCCCTAGAAACCACTTATGATGTCTACCATGGGTCAGTCAAGGAGCTAGAAGGAGAATGAGACAAATACCCAGGTTTCATTAGCTACCCACCCACTGAGTTTCATTTATCTTATAGCAGAATTTCCATTTTGTTTTTCTTTTGTCCCATGTTCCAAGTTGTGAGCATTTGCTGTTGTTGTTGTTGTTTTTTTCTGTGAAGCTACAGTAACTGTATATAATGAGCCAGAAATACTCCAGAGGGAGTAAAAAGCTTGCTGTTACAGAAGTTTATTTGTTAGAGATGTCAGCAGTATTTAAGTTTACAAATAGGCACAAACTCCTGTGGTATGGAAAATTCATATGGCTACTAAATTTCTTTCAGCAGGAGTTTCTGTTGAGTGGCTGCACGGACCATATTCTTGAGATAATTGAAAAGCTTTGCCTGCGTGTCCTCATCCCACCTTAACTGCCGCCACACCACCTCGGGCGCAGTTCTGTGTGGGGAGATGAATAAGCTCATCCCATTTTTTATCACCTTTCATGTGGGAAAATTCATTGCTCAATTTAATAAATTGTTAGTCCTTTAAAATTAGCAGTTGCTGTCAACCTGTCATCTAAAGGAACAGATCACTGAACTGTGAGGATTTTTGTCAGATTTAGGGTGCTTTATTTAAACTCCTGCTAGCTTGTACTAGTTAGACGATTGCTGTGACAGAAGAAATATGGGCAGAGAATAAATTCTGCTCTAAAAATGATCACCCCCAAAACAGTATGCTTTGTAAGAGAAGAAAGATTTGGGATTATCTGTCCATTGAGTGGGCAGTGAGTTCCTGGAGAATTAGCTGTGAGGGCTTCTTGCTGGTCATCCCCAGGTATCAGAGAGTGAAGAGGTCTCTGTTCCTTAGGCCAGACCTCAGGAATTACAATTAAAGGAAAGGGCACTCAGGGCTGAAGACTTATTATAGGGCTCTACAAAATGCTGGGAAGGGAAAAAGACTAAGGCATTTGTAGTTGGATAGGCAGGGATGAAATGTTTGAGGCATTTAGGCATCAAGATTAGATTGTCTCATATAAGGATTGGGGCAAATTTCAATGAATAAAAACAAGCCTTAACATTTTCATTTTGAACCACATTTCCACTCTGATGTACCTCAAAGTCTGCTTTTTGTGACAGAGAAGCCTTTGAAAATACATTCCCAGGGAATGAAAAAATCTTACGGTGACCTATGGAGAAGTCTCTCGTTCTGTGTGGGACAGCTCTTCGGGCCCTCCTCTAGATTCTCTGTGACGCTTCAGTTTGAAAAATCCTCTGCTGGTGGCATGAGATGAAGTACAGTGGTCTTGATTTTGCAGAAGAGAACAGAGTCAGAAGAAAGGGCACCTGTAGATTGAGAACATACTGAGTCTTTCCAGCATCTCAGGCTGGTCACAGCGCCCTGCGGAAATAGAAATTCCGTAGGGTTTAGATTTCTGCTCTTAGCTACATCTTAAAGCGGATGTTTGTGACATATTTGAAAAGGATCTACTGAGTTTCCTATAAAGTAATGGAGTCCTCACTGTCGTGGTTGTCTATGAACCAGTGCAAAAACAGGATTACAACACAGGGAACAAAGCTTAAAGTGTGTTTCCTCTGGAAGCCGAGATGTTCAAGTGGGGGTCACTGAGAGTGTGGCTGAATTCTATGTCTAGAACAGCTATCAGTCAGATAGCAGAGATATTTAGGATTTATATGGTTATTTCTAATATTTTTACAAAAATGGTTTTAAATCATGTAACTTGAAGTTTTAAAAAAATGAGCCTGTTTTCTTTTTGGAAAACTGGCCCAATAAAAATAACACTAATATAACTCAATTGTATATGCATGTGCATTGAACACAGAGTGGTATACTAAAGATAGTTCATGCAAATAACTTTTGTGGGAAGTTTGACTATTTTCGTAATATCTTTTTTCAAAAATGTGTGTTTATAAATATATTTACTCATCCACTGTGACCTTGGTAGCATTAGAAGCATTTGTTAGCTGTATCATTGATTCTTAAAAAATCAGATTCTTGGCATAGTAGGCTATGAGAGCTTTTTGTTGCTTTGTATTTTGGCTAAGAAAATTATTTCTTGCACTTTCTATTTATAAAGATGTTATAACACATTGCACACACTTAATGTAGCTGTTGTTTAGAGACAAAAAAAATGTAGGTGTTAAAGTGAAATGTATGTTTAAAAAGTCTGGCATAAGGAGGGACCTCAAAATAACAAACTTGGCTTGCATCTACCTGAGAAGAGCTGGGGTTGGATATCAAATTGAGAGTGAGAGGAGCTGTTTGGGGTAGGCATACTGTTGCTGCAATTTGCAATTTTCTTATGAGTTGCCATGATGTGGTGTGATTTTATGTGTGTGTGTGTGAGAGAAAGAAACAGGTGTCTGATGAAGGCAGGTAAGTTGGTGTAGAATAGTCTACCTCCCATTAAAGACTGAGCATATTCCAAGATTGCCCTGTAGCCCTTTGGGCAGGAAGCTGCATTCCTCAGCCACTGTCCGCCTCATCCTGTTGTGCTCCCTTCAGCTCCTCTACCTCTGAGCACTTAGCTGAAGAAAGAGGGTGCTTTTTGTAGCAAAGCGAAGGAAAGCCAGACAAACGGTCGGTCGGTCTAGACGCTGCGGTAGCACAGTTCTCCTGGTCACATGCAAATGTTGGTACTTAGCTCCAGTGTCCAGATCAAACGCTGTCAGAATGCTTTGGCTTAGTGCTCTTGTCTGCTGGCTTCTGTCCGGCCAGAGTAGCCAGTGCATGTGGAATCTTTCTGTTATTTTTTAAAAACACACCAAACTCCTTTTAATGATATGAAGATTTCGTTTGAATCCTGAGCTGTGTTTTTGTTAATTGCCATTGGCAGTCCATTCCTGGGGGACCAGAATACTAACTGTATTTGCCCAATGATGAGCCTTCTGCCAGTATCTTGACACAGAGGTTGCGTGACCTGGGTTTTTGGATCACTTGTTTTGCTTTTAGTCACCGCAAAGAAATAGTCCTGTTTTTAACCCCTCTGCTGTTACAGTAATAGCAAGATGGCTTCGCTTGGATGCTGCAGATGTCAGGGAATTGAGGGTCAGTAATAAAGTGCTACTAGGCACACCACCTAATCTTTAAATCTGGCTGTCTTACTGTGTACAGCACTAGTACACTGAGCCATGTTGGGTTATCTGCATTTTGAACACGTGTTCTAGTTTAGGAAGGACTGTTGGCCCTTACATAGAACTGTGGCGCTTTCTACCTTTTCATTCTAAGGCGCTGGCTGGTTATAGCGTCTAAACCGGGATTCCATTCTCTGGTTACGAGTGAGAATGAGAGAGTGATCTGTTTTCAGATGTTTTGAGGTTGGCCTCTGTGTTTAGGTATGGGCTAGGCTGATAAGTATTTGCTTTCCTGGTGACTGGGAAGGGCAAGCGATGATACAGTGCGAAATTCCAAATAATGAAACAGGCATTACTCCTAGGTGACCACTGATCTAGTGGTCTGCCTGAATACACATGAGTTCTGGAGGAAGATGAGGCAGGAAATCATGTAAGTCTACTCACCACAGCTATTGTTTCTCTTCCGTGTGTGTGTGTGTGTGTGTGTGTGTGTGTGTGTTTTAAAGCACGGGACAGGACTCGTGGGCAGAAAGAGCTGTCCAGCTATTGTTATTCTAACTGTAGAATAATTGTCAGCCTATAAGCCATGCTAATATCCTAGACTCAGGAATTAACTCCTGCTTAGGAAGCTTCTTCCCTCTGGCTTATCTTTTTGTGCCAAATCTGTTCTAGGCCTGTCCCCAGCTGTTTTGCTATAACACATACTTAAGTGCAGACTTACCTAAATCTGAAATGTACTGTTGGCATTGTGACCTGTTACAGCCAAAGTGATTTATTTAAAAACAAAACAAAAAAGTGAGAAATACCTAGGTCATGTCTTTGAGGCACATATTAAATCTATGAATCTGAGAGGAAGCATGGAGTCTTACCTTTCTTCTTCCCTCTGGCTTGAGTGAACACTGGCCTGAATGCTTTTTTTTACTGAGCCGGTTGACCTAAGCCAGTAGTTTTCCATCTTGGCTGCATGTCAGAATCACCAGGGCATGTACAAACCATCGCCCCCCCCCTGCNCCCACTGGACCCTCATGTTGAATTGGTCTGCTGTGCATCTTGGGCTTTAAAAGCTCCCCAGATGATTCTAGTGGGCAGCAAAGGTTGAGATTCACTGGTAATCTTGAGTGGTCTTCAGCAGAATAACCTCAATCCTGGTTTTTTTGTGTCATAAGATACCTTTATTGATATCCCAGCATGGCTCTGAGTTTAAAGTGGGCCAAGGCTCAGGTGATAAAAGGGATCATCCATTTGTCCTCAAAGTAATTCTGGAGAGAGATGTTGCCATCCATCCAGTTGCGTCTCTATACCAAATACAAGGTGTGCATAAGTAAGCAAAACAGATTTTCAAAGTAGGGTCTCTAGAATCCTCTTTTCTTTGCATGTGTGATTTGAGTGGAGATTTCTCAATTCTGCTAGCTAAAATAGAGCACTTGAACTTATTAAAAGGGCCAAGCCCAACCCACCTAGGATGATTTCTATTTGTAAAATATACAGGAAGCACTATTAAAGTTAATGGAAAAAGAGAAGGATCCTTCCTGGGGGTGATGGTGATACATTTGATTATTTGTCTCTTAGCTGGTCTTCTAAGTGGGATTTCAATGTGAAGTGACTTTCACTTTTGGGGTTTTTTTGTTTGGGTTTTTTGTGTGTGTGTGAATGAAATGCACTAGCTAGGCTTAAATATTTCTGAATTTTACATGAAATGTGAAATGAGTCATTTTAGTATCTTTATTCCGGGAAGTCAGAACCTGGTAATTCCTAAATGCGGTTCCATATCTATCTTTCTTCCCACACCAGGTAGTAAAAATGCCTGCCCATGGCAGCTTCGTACATGGTAATGGGAAGGGAGAACTGTTTGATTACCTTACAAGTGAGACATTCCCCCCCCAATTCAAACTGACTAGCTACCAAATGATTTCTCGTTCATGATAGAAATTTTTGTTTAAGAGCAAGTTCAGATATAGAATTCTGGGCATCATAGAAATTTTCATTCATATATTGCCTCCAGTAATTGATACTTTAAATTTCAAATAGGTGGCGTGTTCAAGAAGAAAAATCAGTTAGAAGGAAAGATTAGTCAGTGCAGAGGACTGAATTAGCATTGGGCTATGAATTTCATTAAAATAGCATGGAGGCCTGGCTATTTATTTACATCTCGTGTAAACGCTGCAATGTCTTTTAGAGAAAATGCCTCCTATGCCTTAGAAAATTGATAAAGGCTTCTTGATACGGGGTGGAATAGAACAACAGTAGCCTTTGGGACTTGCATGCATCCAGAGAGTAGCGCCTTAGGGTTTCACACCGAGGAGGATTGCGGAGTACTGTGAAACATTGTTGAGCTTTATGCAAATCACACTGCACTGGATTTTATGATTCCTGGGGGGAGGGGGGAGTAGATGAGGAGAATGGGGAGGTAATGGTACAAAATATATAAACTTGTTCTATATTTTAAGTAAGGAATGAAACAAATCCCTTATCAGGAATTCTCTGTCAGGACTGTGAGGCCCACTCAAGTTCTCTGCCCTCCTGGACTGCCTTGCCGATCCCTCTTCAACTTCTAGGGAGTCCTTTCTGAAACAGCTACACAAATGCTAGTCTGATTACAGTCTCACCACCCTCCCCCTCCGCCTACTCAACAAAAGAAAAACATTCCCAAACTATAGAGATATGTTCTGTCTCAGTCCATTACCTTTTTATCTGCTCTGGTCTGTGTTCACAGTTTTAGCCCCTTGTGTTATTTTGTGATCTAATGGCAGAACTTGAAGAGATCTGCCAATTCAGTAAGGAACCAATGGCCTCTCCTTTAAGAAATCTTAAAACCAGAACTCTCCATCTTTGGCATGTTAGCATCAGTGAGTAAAGGGAGAAGTACATTTGGAAGAGCACTTAGATTTCCTGGCTCCTTGTCATTCAGGGTTGGGACCCACTCACGCTCTGGCCCTGAGAGGAGAAGAGAAGGCTGAGGATTCAAAGATAGAAAAGTCAAGGTAGCTGAAATGTGCTTTCCTTCAGATGGACATGGTCTGAAAGAAATCTGTCCACCTGTTCTCTATGGTGCTTATATGGTGGGTGACAGCTGTCCCCCATCTACCTGTCCCTGGCACTGTGCCTTCCCACTGGTCACTGTGAAAAGCAGATCACACTGGACTCAGAGGCCAGAACCCAGGACCCCCTTCTCATCTTGAGCCCATCACTTCTTCATATAGCTAATAATGTAGCATTCTTTTCTCTTTGGAAAACTCTTGGGTTTGTCCCCCAAGAAACAGTAAAGCATTTCAAGGCAGATAGTCAGAAAATAAGATTCTGGTGGTAGCTATCAAATAAAGAGATTATAGGAAAATTTCTCTCCCCCTCAGCTGATACCGATAGCAAGGATCAACGTGCCCCCCCTTCCTGCGTTTTTAAAGGCTACCATACATAGTATTTGTAAGCAACAAACTTAGGTAACATTTTTTCACAACTTGCTAATCAAGGATTCATATTAAAACAGACAATCAATTTCTAAAATGTTGTTATCCCTGAAAGGGAATGAGGTAGAGTTTTAAACTATAAGAACCTACCAGTCTGTTTTTTCCCTTTGAAAAAACAAACATTTAAGGTTTGTGTCTTTTATCTGAAGCTATTACACCATTACTAAAGATGCCTCAGAAAAGCCAGTGAGCCGGGGGAGCGCCCTTCCCCCTCTGGGGGTTCTGGCCTCGGTTCGTGCATCTTATTTCCTTAGAGAATATCTGTTATTATTATGACCTTAATTATAAATACCTATGTATAGGAATAGGATTTTCTCTCACCCCACCCTCTTTTTAATCATTATCACTTAAGTGTAAACCGCACCTCCCCTCACCCCCCTTTTACTGAACAAATGCACTTTAATTCCTAAGGAGAGTGGCTGTTCCTGGCCCTGAAGCCAGATTACTTCAGGAGGAGAGATGAGGAGGGAGAACTCCTGCCAGACCCTGTGAAATGAACCAAATTTGTTAATGTCAAAACACAAATCTTGCCCATTTTTAAGCTGTCCCCACCCCCTACCAAAGGGAAAAAAAGAAACAACCAAAATGAAGAAGTTTAAAATGGCTACCCTGATTGTAGAAGTTTCCCTGATGGAAATACCCAGTATTGTTATTTTCTCAGCTACCAAATTGTCAGAAACTTCTAGGTTGTTTTGTGGGAGGCTGAGATTTCTTTAAGTAAAAAAGTCAAGTGAAACATAAAGGCTATAAAATACGATTCTGATTTGTGTCATTGCTAAATATTAGATTTGTTCTCTCCCTTAATTTGACAGGTGTTCTCAGCCTCTCCTCCTGTAGATTCTGTCCTTCCTCTGATGACAAGCCAATAGTCCTTGGTGGGGTTGCATGTCTCCTAGAGCCTCAGNGGAGGGCAGGAGGGCGGGCCCAGACTGGGGTTGGGGGAGGGAGATTCAGAAAAAGAGTGAAGATATGGGTTTATATAAACATATTTAAAGCAGTTTAGCAAAAGCTTTCTCGTTGAACAGCTTTAAGAACAATGTGAATGAAATCTTAGCAACTTGGTTAGTAATTTGAAAAGTCTATTAATGTATACTTGAAATTCTGTTTGTATAAAAATACATTTTCCTCTTTATTTTAACACTGTGTAAAAGAACATTATGCATGTGAGTGGTTTGAAAATTAAATGGTTTAATACTCAGATTTGACTATCTGGTTTTTCTATACAGAAAAATAGGGATTAATTCTCTTACAATTTTTGGTGTTTTTGTTTTTGTTTTTAAGTATGATGGGGACACTGACATTTCAGCTTCCCCCTGCCCTTTCGGGATGCCTGCCATCCTATCATCTTTCAAGATGCAGCAGTAACACATTTCTCTCCATCACTTTTTTTTTTTAAGATTTTATTTCTTTAAGAGAGAGAGCATGTGCACAAACAAGCATGGGGATGGGGGATCGCAGGGACAGGGAGACTCTGTGGGTGCAGAGCCCTATGTGGGCCTCGGGCCTCGATCTCATGACCCTGAGATCATGACCTGAGCCGAAATCAAGAGTGGGAGAGACTCAACCGACTGAGCCATGCAGGCGCCCCCTCCGCCACTTCCTTGACCCAGGTGTGCTCACTGGTAGAGAACACCTGAAAGCACTCGCTTGACCAAATGCCCACTAGCATCTCTATCCGTTTCTCCTCTCCTTGTCTTCACTTCATGTGGCAAAATCCATTCATAATTGGGAGTAGTTGTGTTTATTTTTACTTCTATCACAAACCAAAACAGGAAGAGGTGCAAAAAATAAAGAACACTTCAGTTATCACAAGGGTTGGCTACTCTGCCCATGAAGATAATAGTGTTCAGAGCAACTTCCCTTATAAGAACGAGGAAGGGCCTGTTGGCCTTGAAGGTCACCCTGTTGGGGTTCAGCGAACGGCCAGCAATCCCAATGACAGTACTTGCTGCTGCTTCACTGCCTTCCTCATTGACCTGCAGACCAGACAGGAAACACAACGGCCACATGAGCTCCTCTGAAGTTCACTGAAGGCCGTAAATCGGCCACAGACACAGCAGTTCCTCAAAATGCCATTTGTTCTCCAGGGAAAAGTATGCTTGGGTCAGGTTGCACTCCCACCAGAACCCGACTTTTACTCATTGTTTCATCCAAGGGAAATTGATTTAAGCCCTTGTGTTCCTCCAAGCCTTGTGCTGGGTAAGAGCAGGAGTTCCGTTCAGATAACTCCTGAGCCAGGAATGTGGATGTACACAAGGCTGTCACATTTCTGGCTGGCCCCATCACGTGGGGTATGGCAAGAGGGTTATCTTGTACCAGATGCTAAAACAGACTTTGACTCAAGATCAGAACTCCATAGTTTGAGATAGTTTCACTCTTGGAACATCAAGATCCCAGACAGAAGGACCCCAAGCAACCACTCAGGACATTGGGCCTATGAAAAGACAGGGTCCTCTGGCTGAATGAGGTGAGTCTTTTTTGGAGTAACGGTCTGACACATTGGTATTTTAACTTGCTGAAAAGCAGAACTGCCAGAGAGACACCTTCAGAAAATTTTGCTTGGGAACCCAGAATATCACCGAAACTTTGTCCCTACCTCTTTTTTTTATATGACAGAGAGGCAGGCAGAGAGAGAGGAGGAAGCAGGCTCCCTGCTGAGCAGGGAGCCCGATGCGCGACTCGATCCCAAGACCCTGAGATCATGACCTGAGCCGAAGGCAGAGGCTTTAACCAACTGAGCCACCCACGCGCCCTCTGTCCCTACCTCTTAATGAAAGTGCTTCAGATCCATGAGCTTTGTGGAGCTGGTTGAAGAGACTCTCTCCCTGTCACTCTTCTTGCCTGCTTCTTTACCATCCTTACCCACTATTCTGTCTTAATTCCACAGGGAATGGTAACCTATGGTCAATTTTCAATCTTGTTACTAGATGCTTTTCTGTTTCTGTTTCCCTAAAACTCCTCCCTGTGTTTTCCTCCTCTGAATTCCTTCTCTGTAGCCTTTGTTGGTTTTTCTTCCTGTGCCACCCCTCCCCGAAATGTTAGACCTGCTTCAGGAGAAGGAGCGGGAGGGAGGGTGGAACGATGGGACCATGAAGGCTTCAGGGGAGTGCTGTCTTGTGGAGGCCTCATGGAGGAGGGGGCTACACATCTGGGGCTTGAAGGGCACTGGAAACATGCCTTTTTCCACAGTTGTGTCCTCCTTCTGTAAGACCATAACCCGGGGAGCAAGAACTCCGTAGTTACAAATCACATGAGATATCAATATACTGAAAAAGGAAGTGAGAGCATAAGAAGAGAGCAAAGGAAGGTGTACCCACCTCAAGAAAGGCCTTATGGAATGCATCTGAGACATAGAGGTCGCTCCGGCCTTCTGCAATAATACCTAGAAGGAAGACCAGAGAAGGTTCTGTGAAACGGGAGGAAGTTGGCTTCAACCCACAGAAAGGAATTCAGTTTGAATTAAGAGGTCCTTTGGTGGTGCGCCTGGGTAGCTCAGTGGGTTAAAGCCTCTGCCTTTGGCTCAGGTCATGATCTCAGGGTCCTGGGATCGAGACGCATCGGACTCCCTGCTCAGTGGGGAGCCTGGTTCCTCCTCTCTCTGCCTGCCTTGTAATCTCTCTCTACTTGTAATCTCTCTCTGTCAAATAAATAAATAAAATCTTGAAAAAAAAAAAGAGGTCCTTTGGGGATTTTTTTGAAAAATAAAAATCCTAAACCCTCACCTAATGATACTCCGTAAGTAAAAAAATACACGTCATAAAGAGTAAAGTCCTTCAGGCTTTTTCAGCCTGGCTCCCGTGAATGTAATCTCGCGCTTCAGCTCTTGGAAGGGGGAGGAGACTCTGGTGTTTTGTTTTGTTTTTTTAAGATTTTATTCATTTATTTGATAGAGAGAGAGAGAGATTACAAGTAGGCAGAGAGGCAGGCAGAGAGAGGAGGAAGCAGGCTCCCCCCTGAGTAGGGAGCCCGATGCGGGGCTCTATCTCAGGTCCCTGAGATCATGACCTGAGCCAAAGGCAGAGGCTTTAACCCACTGAGCCACCCAGGCGCCCTAAGGAGACTCTGTTCTTAAAGAAAAACTCACTCCACCTAGTAGGAATGTCTTTCTTCCCAGTCTGGCAACGTTTTCAAGAGAGAAGTTGGTCAGACCTAGTTTAAATTTTTTTCAACTCTTATTTATTTAAGTTGTCTCTCCACCCAATGTGGGGCTCAATCTCACGACCTTGAGATCAAGAGTCAGATGCTCTTCCATCTGAGCCAGGCACCCCTGGTTAGAACTAGTTCACAGGCAGCCTATTAAAGGTAAATTCAGTTATCTGACATTGTAAACTACTTTTGTAAAAAGATATTTTAATGCATATTTTTAAAGGATGGTAGATCGTAGGAACCAAGGCCACAGAACACTTGCTGAAGTCTCACAGCTGGGGAAGGTTGGCCGCATCTGTTGTCCAAGTGACTTTAGGGAAAACTCATGAGCCTTTTGGAATATCAGGCTGTTCAATAGCTATGCCTATTTTGTGGGACCAAGATGTCCCCAGCTCTGAAACATATCTTTGCTTTGAATTCTGATGTCTTTTAGAATTCTCTACCTGGTCCCATCCCGCATATCAGTTATAGTCTCACAGCATTCTGGTGCCCACTGGGCCCCTGGACAACCAGGTGCAGACTCCCCAGGATACGGAAGAGGAACCAGACCTTGGGAAGGAAGGGGTCTCCCCAAGTAAGCAGCAGAACCCTCACTCTACTCCTGACCCATTGCTCTTTTCTACTCTTTCCCCAATTCTTTCACCTTTGCTCAGCCCGCCTTGGGGGGCAGAGCTAAGAGTAAAGCCCTTCCTGGGCTAACCTGGGAGCCTGGACTTCTCAGGGTTGAACAGGTCCACGAGGCCCATGTCCTGCAGCTGCTCCTTCACGCTGAAGCTGTCCTCGATGCGGAAGCAGGGCATGTGGACCACCAGCAGGGTCTCTGCCATCTCGTCCAGCCACTCCTGCAGCATCTCCGGGGTGAGCTCCTGTTCCACCTTGGCCAGGCTCTTCTCGGGCTTGGGCAGGATGAGCACCATGGTGATGTCATCGCCCTTGAAGGGCAGCTCGAGCACCTGGGTGCCTTCGGCCACTCGCCGATAGCGGAACCTGCCTTCCTGGTACATCATGGACGCCGAGCACGACTCCCCACCAGCCTTGTAGAACAGCTCCTTCCTTGTGTTCTCGGGGCTGAACTTTGACTTCCACCGGCCCTGGGAGGAGACAGCAGGAGGGAGAATCACGGTGAGAAGACCAGAACCCTCCGTAGGAGAATCTTGACGTGGGAAACAGTCACATTACTTTATTACCCTGATGTGTAGGCAGACTTAGTAGGAGAAGAGATTAGAGGGCTGTGCCTGGAAAGGTTGACAATGACTATGGCAGAGGGATGGAGTTATGAGTGGTTTTTTTCTGTGAACTTTTCTGTATTTCCCAGATTTTCAGCAGTGGCTATTTGCATTATAACTAGAAAAATAAAAACGAACACTGAGAATAACCTACTGGCTTCTTCACAAACATCTTTTTGAGTTTAAATCTAATTGCCTGGGGTGACTGGGTGGCTCAGTGGGTTAAAGCCTCTGCCTTTGGCTCACGTCATGATCCCGGGATCCTGGGATTGAGCCCCGCATTGGGCTCTCTGCTCAGCAGGGAGCCTGTTTCCTCCTCTCTCTCTGCCTGCCTCTCTGCCTACTTGTGATCTCTCTCTCTCTCTGTCAAATAAATAAATAAAAATCTTTAAAATAAAAAAAAATCTAATTGCCTTTTGCTTTCTTCCTCCCACCCACCTCTTTCTCAAGGGCCATCCTCCGAAAGGCTGGGCTCTGCCCCTGATGACACAGGGGGTTGTCTCGGAGCCCTGCTCTGGCTGAGGGCGAGTCCTGCATAACTTCCTGCCCAAAAATGGAGGGACCCCGGGATACAAGACAGCCCTCTGAAATACTCCAGTTGAAATTACCATTCCTTGTCCTATCTGGCTGGTTGGTTTAGGTCCTCGCCTATAAAATTAGGAGCTGGAGTTGGCTAATATTTGCGGGATGCTTACTGTGTGCCAGGCCCTGCTCTAAGCATTTCACCTGCATTCACTTATTCAGTCCCCTCAGAAAGCCTGTGAGGGAGGTGTATCATTATTCTCACTTTATAGACGCAGTATCTGAGGCACAGAAAGGTCTCCAGTAACTCACCTGAGCTCACACAGCAGAAATGGAAGAATCAGGTTTTAAGTAATCTGAGAGGCCCGGGGTCTCGTTGATGATATTATGAGAATAAAGAGGGCTAATAAACAGCAAAGTGTTCTGTAAACCGTAACGGACAGTACACGTTGCATAACTACAACCTTCTCCACGCTGGAGGAGAAGGAAACCCCAGGGGACACAGTGGGTGGCAACAGCAGGGCCTGGCTGAACTCCTGGGCTCTGTGGGTGGGGGGAGAGTGCACAGGGAGCAGGACCCAGGATGGGCAAATATGCCCAAGATCCCCTGTCTGAACCCTGTGGCCCTCCTGAGTACCAGTGGTCTGTTTATTCCCAGTCCCCCCCCCCCCGCCATTCTCCTTCCCGCATGTGTCCATTTGGAGTAGCCCTTAGGACTCTCAGCTCTGAGAAAAACAAAGCCATGTGCACAATCCAATCGCAGGACGCTGCAAAATTTGGGGTGAGCCTGGCACCTGCAGTTTCGGAAGCTTTAGGCAAGAGGAACTTTGAGTCACTGTTGAGGCTGCTGCAGATGATGGAGAAAATGTCATCACTGAGAACTGTCAGTAGTCTATCATGTTGTTCCAGATTTCAAAATGGAGTTAACCAGATAGTGAAAACTGTCACACGTGTATAAGAGTTCATCACCAGGCACACTTTGCAGCTGGGCATGCTAAGTTTTTGAGTGTGTACATTCTTCCTCAGGCCCAGAGACATGACCAGCCCCTCCTGGACTTCAGGCCAGCAGCCCTGGCCCTAGACATGGTTCTAGACTCTCAGTAAATTCGTATTTCTTCTCAGGCCATGCATGCACTGTTTCTCAGAGAGGACCTATCTAACACCTAATGGTGTGAAAGCAGATGAGCAGGAGGACAAGAGGAAGTCCTCCAGAGCCATTTTGAGTACCTTGAAGTAAATGGTGTTGACCAGCACCAGGACCGTGAGCTCGTTGATGGCGTCCTCAGGCACGACGTCAGTGATACGCCCTTCGGTCTTATTGGCTACCCATTTGTTGATGATCATTCTGGACTGCTCTGCATTTTCCTGAGGAGAATAGGAAACAAACCTACCCACCTGTGCTTTCAGTGAGCTTCTCCACTTCCCCACACAGCGTTTCATTATATTCATCAGGCCTTTGCCCTTTCCCACCATTTCCCACTCTAACCCAGACTGGGGAGAACTTACATATCTAGTATAATGCCATGAATCTTCCAGATGGTTAGTAAATATTAACAGAAGAAAGAGAAAGAAAGAGAAGCAGAAATAAAGGAACAGAAAAGAAGAAAATAGTCTTGGAAAAAGAAAACAAAATTCTATTGTTTCTGACATGTCCAGAAGCTAGTGAGTTATGCAGGGGTGTGAGTTATGCAGGAAAGATGCCCTTACGTGGTCAAAAAAAAAAAATTGGAAAAATGCTGACTGAATAAAGCCATAGACTCCTTTGTCACAGGACTTCTCAGAAAACTTACTAGGCTCAGCTGCTTCATGAATCTCCATACACCATACACCAATTTTATTTGACCATGGTAATTTTTAAAAATAAATAAGGTAATTTTTAAAAATTACGTAAGACTGGCATCTTCAGAATACCTTTTGGTCTTGGGGGATGACATGAAGAATTTATTATTTATACAACTTTTTCAGAGCAGCCACCACAATCTAAGCCATAGATACCACTGATTTCTCAGGTTTCAAGCAAGCAGATATATTCCAGGGGTGCTGACTTCTAGTCACTCCCCACCCCCAATCTGCCTTCAACTAGCTTTGTGGTGTTCATTTGGATCCTGGATCCTGCTTCTCTACCTTCTCAACCTCTGAGTGGAGACAAAGTACTCTGAGGTGGGAGACGACATCTGCAGCTCACCTTGAAGTCCAGGGGCTGGAGCTTGGCTCCATACACCACCTCACTGATGTCCTGATAGGTCTCATTGAAGATAAGGGATTTGTCTCCAAAAAGGCGGTTGGCCGACACTAACTCAGAGGATTTGTTGGCTTTTCGATAGAGTCGGCAGTTCAGTTTGGCAAAGAAAAAGTGCACCTGATCAGACGTCTTCTCGGAGATGGTATCAAACTTAAAAACCTGTGGAAGCGGAAAGAAAATGGTGGAGAAGCCCGACTAAGGCAGCGGGGTCAGCCCCTGACCGACAACCAGCCCCGCCTATGAGCTCAAGAGCAGCACCCCCCACGGCCTAAGTACTCAGCCCCTGGCCTCTAAATGAACACAGGATAAGAAGAGAACAGGAGGAAGGGGAAGGGGGAAAACACAAAGAGACTGGGACACCACCTAACATCTCTCCTGGGCTCTGGACAAGACGGGTTTTCTCGATGTCCAGGAAGGAGGCTAGGCAGGAGGGCTGCGGACTGTACCTCCATCAGCTGCTTGAGGGTGTTGTCACAGGCCCCCAGCTTGGTCATAGCAAAAGCTGTGGAGATACTCAGGGGCGACAGGAAAATGTTGTCGTTGTCATTCTTGGAGTCGGCCAAGTGCTGGTAGAAGGCGGTGGCAAAGCGCGAATTGGCTCTGGACAGTTCCCAGACGCGCCGGTTGGTGGCCTCGGGGATCTTGGGCTCGGCGCCCTCGCCCTCCGCGGCCTTCTTCTCCGCCGGCCGGTAACTGCACAGGGGGTTCACAGGAACGTCCCGGGGCTTGGCTGTGCAGATGTCCTCCACGGAGCTCCAGTCACAGGTCACACAGCCCCAGAGGCCGGTGAGCAGCAAGGACAGAAGACATACCCTCCTACGGGGCGGCGGAAAGCTGCGTTAAGCTCGGCCGGGAGAACCCCGGTCCCGCTGCCCCGCGCGCACGTGCCCCAGGAGCGCACAGGCCTCCAGCCCCGCCGGGGCGGCCACGAGGCGGGCCCGAAGCAGGACCGGTCCGGTCATGGCCTCCGGGCAAGTGGATCCACCTGCCCCGACACAGTCAGGTTGAAATTAAAATCAACGGTTGAAGCAACTGATGGTCATAAAGTATCGCTATTGCGCAGTTGCCGCTTGACGAGACGGCCCCCCACACATGAAAACCAGGCAGGGCCCCTGAGGGCCCAGCGCAGACTTAGGGCAGTAGGAGGGGCCCTTTACAGAACCTGTTTAGGAAGGACCTGCTGGATGTTAAAGAGTTGGAGGTTTGGATTGATGCAGCGGAGATTTCTGTAATAGAACAGGGGTAAGGAGCTCCAGCCATACCCTCCCACGGAGCTCCAGACGGACTGCGCGCCAGATAATTCCACCTGGACAGCTGAAGATTCCTTAGTGAAACACCACCACGTTGTCCTAGTAAGTCTCCCCCACCCACCCGCTTCTCCTCCTCCGTCCTCCAGCTCAGCAAATGAAAACCTCCTACAGGCTGATAGCCAAGCCAGGAACTGGGGAGCCCCCCCTCCCCATTCCTCCCTTTCACCCTCATTAATCAGACCCTGGATTCAAAGAACTCCACTTCCTGCTCTCTCCGGGCCTTAGTGCAGGCCCTCATCACTTCTCTGCCTGCAAATTTGAAAGCTTCCAACATGGGTTCACCAAAAGTAAATGAAATTGATCTTACTTTTTTTAAAAATGAGATCATGCTACTGGCAAATGAGGATAATTGGAACACTGAGGCACATCAGGAGATAAACTCTTGTCATATTTTTGTACAAAAACAGGGTGGGCTGGAAGCTTCCTCTGGCTGACTTGGGAGTCTCTGTGGGTATGGAGTCTTCTGTCGCCCCCCTGGCAGAAAAAGACTCGCTGAGGTGGTCTGCGGGCGAGCGTTGGGCTGGCTGGAGGCTGTGGGGGAGCTGAGGGGTACTTGGCTCCTTGTGTGAGGTGAGGTCAGCTCTGTAGCTCTTTAAGAACAGAGGCACAGAGTGGAAGAGAAGCAGAGACAGTCGTGGAGATAGAGAAGGCAGGGTGAAGAAGCAGAGAAAGAGAGAAACTTGCTGTTCATCTCCCCATCTTGCTTGCCTTTGGTTTCCTTTTTCATCCCTCAGCTACATCTGGAAATACAAGTGGAGGTTGAGGGGGATCTGGGAGTGTTGTTGGTAGGGGGAAGAAAAACCAAGATGGTGGTGGCACAGCCTCACTTGGAGCCTCCAAAAACAACCCAGGTCAAGAAGGGAATGTGTGTGGTATCGAGGGAGGAGGGGATGTCACTGTGAGGCAAGGGAACAGGGCTGCTGTCCTTTAGTCAAAGGTCACTGAGATCTTGGGGCGGGGGCAACTGAGTGGAAAGAGAAGCAAAAAGGGAGTTAGGAGGTCCTCACAGGTTAAATTTCCCTTCTTTTCAGCTGCATGGCGGTCCTGGGAACTTGGGTCGGAGTGTCTCCTGGGCTGCTGTGAGGCCTGGCGCTGGCACGGCACTTCTAGGTGGGGAAGACATCCCCTTTGTTTCTTGGGCTAAGAGCCCAAGGTGTGGCTTAACCCAAGAGGGGGTGGGAGGGAGGGCGCTTGAATGACGTCTTCCGAACACGTCTTTTATTTTAACTACCAGGGAGAGGACCTGGTTTTCTTGAAGGTGTCAAGGCCATCCTCAGGAGAACTTTGAAGGGGAAAAAACCCAATGAGGGCATGCAAAAGAGAAAACTTGACTCTCTTACCTTTTTCCAGCAGCTACAGTTCCTATCCCACTGGAAAACATGGTTGCTAATCTTCCACAGGGCCGGGCAAGTGGAGATAGTGTGTTCTGAGGCAATCGCTCTGAAAACTGCTTCTTTCCTCTGAATCTGACTGAGGTTCCAGAAGCTAGGGTGGGGGAGGGAGCTGGTGACGAGAAGAAAACTGAGGTCAAAGGTTGATGACCAGCTTCCAGGGTTAAGCAAAGTGTAGGGCCCAGTGTTGTTTAATTAGTAGAGAAGTGTTAAAGTTCAGTCAGGTCGAGGGAAGGCAAGGCCCACCTCTCTTAGCCATATTCCCTCACTCTCTTCTTTATCTTTAGAGAAGAGGAAAGGAGGACATGTGTTTAAATTCAAACCTGGTCAGAAAATGCCTGACTGAGAACTTTGTCTTCAGGATTATTTTTTCTTGGTCAAACAAACCAGGAGGTAGAAAATAGGTGAATATAGCTAGCCAAGTTGAATGTCCAGAAATCTCTAACTTTCTCTCTGCTCAGTGCAATATGCCCTCTCTCTCTCTTTTTTTTAAGATTGATTGATTGATTGATTTGACAGAGAGAGCACAAGTAGGCAGAGGAGCAGGCAGAGGGAGAGGGAAAAGCAGGCTCCCCACTGAGCAGAAAGTGAGAAAAGGGTCTCTCACAACTTGAGCTGAAGCCAGAGGGGCTTAACGACTGATCCACCCAGGTGCCCCGAGGTATTTTTTTTTTAATATTTTATTTTTAAGTAATATCTACATCCAACCTTAAACTCTGATCAAGACCCACGTTCTACTGACTGAGCCAGCCAGGTGCCCCTGAGATACTTCTTTAAAAGCAAAGAAACCTTGGGGCACCTGGGTGGCTCAGTGGGTTAAAGCCTCTGCCTTCGGCTCAGGTCATAATCTCAGGGTCCTGGGATCGAGTCCCGCATCGAGCTCCATGCTTGGCAGGGAGCCTGCTTCCTCTTCTCTCTCTGCCTGCCTCTCTGCCTACTTGTAATCTCTCTCTCTGTGAAATAAATAAATAAAATCTTAAAAGTTTAAAAATAAATAAAAGCAAAGAAACCAAATCCTGTTTCTTGGTGTATATTGTCATTTTTACTTTTAGTTATTGGGGAAATTAAATGAATTCAAATTAATGGAGAGAAGGGGTAGGTTTATTTATATTTTCCTCTTCCTAAAGAGCCAAAAACAATTTCATAAGGATTGCTGCAACAGTATTCACACGATAAGTATGCCTCCTTCTGTGTGATTGAAGACTCTTTGAAAATGATGCACTCATGGGTGTAATTCATATATATATTCATGTAACGCATATTATTTTCTGTACTATTTGGGAGTAAGTTGCAGATATAATATCACTTTATCCCTAAAGAGTGTGAAGTTCCTAAAAACCAGGACATGCCCTTACATGTCCACGGTACAATGATCAAAGTCAGAAAAACTGACAATACAAAACTATATTCAAATTTATAAACTGTAGTCTAAGTTTGCCAATTGTCCCACTGATGTTCTTTACAGCAGTGGTTCTCAAACTTTTTGCCCTCAGGATCCTTTTGTAATCTTACTAAATAATATCTAAGTATTATTAAAAATGGCATATAAAAGTTTGACTTCATGCATGTATGAAGGAGTCTCAGTGACTTCCTGGGGCTCCTGGGCCACACTTCGGAAAACACTGATTTAGTACCCCGTCCTGCCTTTTTTCCTTTTCTAAGATCACATGTTGCATTTAGTTGTCATGTTCCCCCACCTTTTTTTTTTGTTTACAGTTCAGAGGTCTTTTATATTTTCTACACTTGTCATGCCCCAAGTTCATGGGGAATGGGTTCCGTCGGCTTAGGCTCCTTTCAGTTGGTTCTCACATGTGCTTCTTTGGGTGGGACAGACTGCTGCTTTGGTTGAACCCAAGTATCTTTCTCTCTGGCTTCTTTTTCTTTTCTTTTTTTTTTTTTTTAATTTGAGATAGAGAGAGTGAGAGAGAGCATGAGAGAGGAGAAAGTCAGAGGGAGAAGCAGACTCCCCGTGGAGCTGGGAGCCCGATTCGGGACTCAAGATCCCGGGACTCCGGTATCATTACCTGAGCCAAAGGCAGTCGCTCAACCAACTGAGCTACCCAGGTGCCCTCTAGCTTCTTTTTCTGATGATTTCCCTTCAAACTCCTCACGAAGCGATCTCAGCTCTTAGAATGCTTAATGTGCTGAATGTGCTGAACACGCACATTAATTCTTTTGACAAGAATCTTGCCCTTGAACCCTCCTACACTGTTGGTGGGAATGCAAGCTGGTGCAGCCACTCTGGAAAACAGTATGGAGGTTCCTCAAAAAGTTGAAAATAGAGCTACCCTACCACCCAGCAATCGCACTACTGGGTATTTACCCTAAAGATACAAGGGTAGGGATCCTCAGGGGCACCTGCACCCAAATGTTTATAGCAGCAATGTCCACAATAGCCAAACTATGGAAAGAACCAAGCATACTGCAGAAGTAATATTGTGTCCTTCTCACTACATCATGATCAGGAGATACATGATGTCAATTTTTTCCATTAGTGGTGTGATGGTAATAACTTTGGTCACTTGGTTAAGATGGTGTCTGCCAAGTTTTTTTCTCTGCTGTAAAATGTGCGATTTTCTCTTTTATATTAAATATGTATCTTGTGGGCAGATACCTTGAGTATAGTAAATACATTGTTTTTCATCAAACTTCACCTGCTAATTTTACCATCCCTCAAGGATTCCTTTGCAAGACTTTTTAAGCACTGTACTTTCCCAGTTATTTCTCATCTGACTCCCTAAAAAGGATTTTCACTAAATATTATTAGAATTAAAAGAGATTAACTAAGGGCGCCTGGGTGGCTCAGTGGGTTAAAGCCTCTGCTTTCGGCTCAGGTCATGATCCCAGGGTCCTGGGATCGAGGCCCGCATCGGGCTCCCTGCTCAGCGGGGAGCCTGCTTCCCCCCCTCTCTCTGCCTGCCTCTCTGCCTCCTTGTGATCTCTCTCCCTCTGTGAAATAAATAAATAAAATCTTTAAAAAAAAAAAAAAGAGATTAACTAAGCTAGCATACTGTCTCCCTGGGCTGTGAGGAAATAGGCCGTTTTACCCATTGCTAATGGGAGGGTAGAATGCTGTAACCATTTGAAGGGAAATTTGACAATACCAAAAATTATAAATGAATTTAGCCTTTGAGCTGGAAATCCCACTTCAAGAAATGTATCCTACAGATATATCTGTATGGTTGTCAATGAGATTACTAATTGTAACCTCATCTGTAGTAATAGCAAAAGATTACAAACAACTTCCATCTATAAGGGACTAGTTAAATAAATAAACCAAGGTACATTCCCACCAGAAGACTATGCCACTGTCAAAAAGAGTGAGGAT
>LNAC01000344.1:1583514-1634930 GCA_002007465.1 Ailurus styani
TCAGGTCATGATCCCAGGGTCCTGGGATCGAGGCCCACATCGGGCTCTCTGCTCAGCAGGGAGCCTGCTTCCTCCTCTCTCCTCTCTCTCTGCCTGCCTCTCTGCCTACTTGTAATCTCTCTCTCTGTGTCAAATGAATAAATAAAAAAAAAAAAATCTTTAAAAAAAAAAAACAAAAACAAAAAACAAAAAACAAAAAGAGTGAGGATCCTTTCTCTGAACTGATATGGAAAATCTCCAGGATAACTAAATAGGGAAAAAAGTAAGCTGCAGATTAGTGTTTAGTATGCTACCTTTCGTATCACAAAGTGGAGATGATAGGGGTGACGAGTGGACAGGAGAGGAAGCAAGACTTGTCAGTATGCACCTTCTTATTTAGTGTTTTTTGTTGTTGTTTTTTAGAGAGAGAGAGCATGCACAGAAGCAGGGGAGTGGGGAGGGGCACAGGGAGGGGGAGAGGGAGAATCTTAAGCAGGCTCCACACCCACCCCAGAGCCCACCTGAGGCTTCATCTCACAACCTTGAGATCACCTCTGGAGCGGAAATCAAGGGTCAGATGCTTAACCCACTAAGCCACCCTGGCTGGTCACAAAGAAAAGGAGAGGCAGACAAGTCCAGTTCCGTGTCTGCAGGTGGAGCAGAGGTGTTTAGGTGTCCCCTGCCAGGCAAAATAATTTCTAATGGCTGTAGGGCGCCTGGGTGGCTCAGTGGGTTAAAGCCTCTGCTTTCGGCTCAGGAGGTCATGATCTCAGCGTCCTGGGGTCGAGGCCCGCATCGGGCTCTCTGCTCAGCAGGGAAGCCTGCTTCCTCCTCTCTCCTCTCTCTCTGCCTGCCTCTCTGCATACTTGTAATCTCTCTGTGTCAAAAGAATAAATAAAATCTTTAAAAAAAATTTCTAATGGCTGTAGAATATTCCACGATCTATAATTTACATTAACGTAGGTCAAATTCTTTATTTTATTTTTTTTTAAAGATTTTATTTATTTGGGCGCCTGGGTGGCTCAGTGGGTTAAAGCCGCTGCCTTCGGCTCAGGTCATGATCCCAGGGTCCTGGGATCGAGGCCCACATCGGGCTCTCTGCTCGGCAGGGAGCCTGCTTCCTCCTCTCTCCTNACAAGTAGGCAGAGAGGCAGGCAGAGAGATAGGAGGAAGCAGGCTCTTTGCTGAGCAGAGAGCCCGGTGCGGGCCTCGATCCTAGGACCCTGAGATCATGACTTGAGCCGAAAGCAGAGGCTTTAACCCACTGAGCCACCCAGGTGCCCGGTCAATTCTTTATATCTTTGAGTATGATCAGTATAATAGGTGCTGATTTAGAAGTCTTCGTGTACACCAGGATCTATATTAAGAGCTTCACAGGCATCAGCTTATACCATTCTTCTGTCAGCTATACAAGTCAGATATTATTTTTTTTTTAAAGATTATTTATTTATTTATTTATTTCACAGAGGGAGAGAGATCACAAGGAGGCAGAGAGGCAGGCAGAGAGAGGGGGAAGCAGGCTCCCCGCTGAGCAGGGAGCCCGATGCGGGCTTTGATCCCAGGACCCTGAGATCATGACCTGAGCCGAAAGCAGAGGCATTAACCCACTGAGCCACCCAGGCACCCTAAGTCAGATATTATTATGCCCAGTTTACAGATGAGAAAACCGCCCTCCACAAGGGTGTCCAGTTGTCTTTCTTGGTCAGGGTTTGTATGTCCTCACCTGGTTCTTCTCCTCCGGATAGTCTCTATCAAGTTTGTCCACGATTGCCTCCAAATCCAGGGCCCTGGGGCCCAGAAACGAACCCAAGGACTGCCGTCGCCTTCTTTGGTTACACAAATTTTGTTAGAAAGCATTTGTCTCTGATGCACATTCCAAACGAGATTTTCAGTTGGTCTTTGGGAATCTTTAACACCAGCATAGTCTCTGGGTCTCATACAGCACCCCTTTGCCTTTGCACTGTCTAGCTTTTCATGATCCCAAATCCCTTTCTCCTTAGTTCATCTCAGATTGCTTTGATGAGGAAAGGGAGAGAGTTTGTATGCTGGGCGAGCTACTCTGGGTCTCCCCTTGGCTCCCCCCTCACCACACCCCCCGCCGCCAACACCAACCCACTCATCCACAGACTCAATTATTCTGTAGTGTTTTAACAATGGTCTAGATTTAAGGACATATTAAGTATGCTTAAATCAAAATTTTCATGGTAGCTTCTAACCATTTCTGGAATTGGGGGCAGACTCTATTTTTCTCTGCGTGGAAACAAGGTTGGAAGGAGCCAGGGGTTATCTGTGCTCTGCTGTGTTAGGGGTAGGTTTGAGGGGCCGCAGAGAGGAAAGAATATAGCATTCAGTCACCCCCTCTTTTTTTATTATTAATTGGCTTAAAGATTTATTTATTTGAGAGAGAGAGAGAGCTCGAGCGTGCACGAGAGTTGGGGGGGAGGGTCGGAGGGAGAGGAAGAGAGGCAGGTTCCCCGCGGGGTGTGGAGTCTGATGTGGGGCTCGATCCCAGGAACTCAAGATCATGACCTGAGCTGATACCAAGTCTGACGCTTAACCGACTGAGCCACCCAGGCGCCCCACCCTCTCTTTTTAAAAAAATATTTCCTTCTAGTTGAGTAATAAAGTTAAAAAAATCCCTCCTTCCCTACTCGGCCTCTAGTCCCAGCAGCAGCTCCTGATCCTTGCTGTTCATTCCCTCATGTTCTGGGCTGTTCTATTCTTTTCTTTGGCACCAAGACGACCTTGGCGAAGTATAAACAGGAGAGCTGAGCTCCTCTGCTGGTTACTGAGTAACTCAAAGCTTAACTCTTCGTGGAAATTTGGCAAAATATCCAGCACACAAACCAGAGCCATCTCCAGCTCTCCTGGGCTTTGAGGTTACGAGGTGGTTATGCTTCTTTTAACTGAGGTGAAATAAAGTTTATCAAAATAATCCTGCATTATTACTTGACAGCTTTTAGTTACGATTCTCAAAGCATCTCCCTGGAATTTGTTGAAATTCTCACACAGGTTAGAAAGTTCAGCTTTAGTTTCAGGGACAGCAAATCAAAGCCACAAATATTTATTGAACATGCCCAGTGCACAGGCCACTGGACCTTCCATGTACCAGGTACTTGATAAATATTTGTGTTTGAAGAAACCCAGCTTCGGAGTAGTTTTGTCGACTTACTAACAGAAAAATACTTTAAATCCCTCCTAAATGGAAAGTTGAGATTATTAAAAATGCTTAATTATCCAGAGGGACTGACGCCTTGTATGAACAGAAGTAGTAGGTGAGGGTATTTTCGGGAGGTTGAGCAGGAGTGTTGCATGGAGTCAAAGCTGACTGTCCTATTTTAGTCCAGGAAGCTGTAGGTGGGGAAAGAGACATCGAGAAGGGGGGAAGACAGAGAGCAGAGGCAGAGGCACGGGGGAAAGTTATGTGGAGAAAGAGGGGATGGCTTGGGCAAACCCTGAAGCAACTGGAAAGAACTGCTAGTGAAGTCAAGGCCGAGGGTGTGTGTTTGGTGAGTTTGGGTCAACCATGTGACTGGTGTCTCTCACGCACCACTGCGGAGGGAGGGCTGCTTTGGCAAATCTGTCCAAATCCACGAGGGGGAGGTGGAAATGTGGATCTAGGAATGAACATGGCTTAGTAGTTTTTATCCCATCAGGACACACGGTTGGTTTCGGGCCCCTTCCAGATGGCCAGTGCTGAAAACCAACAGACGCTGCTTGCGAATAGGTTGTTCAACTTTGAACAGAATCGAGCTTCAGGAATCACATCGTGTGTGCTTACTGAAGTCCGGCTAAGCAGGGAATAGTGCCAAAGGCAAAACCCTCGAGCTGCTCAGTGAGAGAAATGGGCCAGCCCAGCCTGGAGAGGCAGCCGGGGTCATGCCTGCTATCCAGGAGTCCTAGTTCGGGTCGGTTTCCTGAGCTTCTCAAGATAACAGAAGGTGTCCTCAGTGAGATGAGGAGGACAAGCTTAGAAACTGAGGAAAATCGGAGGGGCCGTTAATTTAGATCATAATAGCCTGAACTCTGTAGACTTGAGAGGATAAGGTCAGCTGAGGTGGCTGTAGGTCTTCCTGGGAACTGAGTATTTTCAAGAGCTTGTATATGGCAGAGGTAATTATTTCCCTTTAACCTGATGATGTAGGCAAAGACCTAATGCTTGGGGAAGGGAACCATGGGAGGCAGCTGACTTTGGCGGCACCTGTTTGGGTGTTTAGTAACGCCAGTCATGCTTATACCATTTGTTGTCAAGTTGTGGCTCCATTACACACAATCTTGGACGTTCTTCCTTCCCCTTCATTCCCACTATCCTGGTGCTGGCCAGTCCTCATTATTTCTTGAAAGTCTACTGAGGCAGGTTCATTTAGTGGGTTTTCTGCCTCAGGCCCTATTCCACATCAAATCACGGTAATCTCATCTCACTCTGGCTTAAAATCTTTACTAATTTTGCTACAAGATAAAATTCAAACAACACAGAACCGTACACGAAGCTTTCCAAGGCCTGGCATCCACCTAACTTTTCCAGCTACCCCAACTCCCTGAAGTTCATTACAAGGCCACATTCTTTTAGGACCGTGTATGCATTCCCAGGCTTGCAGTGTTGACTCTCCACCTTGTTCATCTTATAAACCCTTTCATACCTTTAAGAATCACCTCTTCAGAAGTAAAAGTCTCCCTGAATCACCTTCTTCCCCAGCTCTATGCATTTTCCTTGAAGTAGTCTCCAGGTAATGCTAATTGTGTCCTACATTTCATTTGCTCCACAAAAGTCTGGTGATGGCAGAAACTGGACCTTCCCGCTTCTCAAATAGCTTTACTGCTCACAAGTGTCCTTTGGACAAACAGGACTGGCAGCAGCTGGGAGCATGTTAGATAATCCCAGGCTCCACCCCAGAGCTGCTGCAACAGTGAGGACACTGAGCACCAAGTGAGATGTATGCACATTTAGTCTGAGAAGTAGTGACACAGAAACTCTAATCAACGTGAATAAAAAGGCACAAATCAGATCCCTTCATTGCCGGCTTGCAACCTTTCCATGGAATCCCTTTACTTTCAGAATAAAATCCAAATACTTTAGCATTGTCTGCAGGCCTCTGTGGTCCAACTGTGCCTCATCTCATGCCAAGGTCTCACTTCCCCTACTCTTGTCTCAAACACTGTTGATGTAACAAATTCTTCTTTCCAAAGAATCATATTCCATAGAAACACATTGTTTTCTATAACAGTCTCTTGTCTCCAACATTACCTGCTCTTCTGTCCATTCTCCAAGTCTTATCTTCAATCCAACTTCCTCAGGAAAGCCTTTGTTGCTCAGCCAAGCAAGGTGAAGCCTACTTTGTGTACATTCTCACGGCTCCTGGCTCTTCTCTTTTGAAGACAATTATTTGAGAGACAGAGATAGCAAGAGAGCACTAGCAGGGTGGAGAGGGAGCAGGTTCCCCGCTGAGCAGAGAGCCTGATGAGGGGCTTGATCCCAGAACCATGACCTGAACTGAGGGCAGACACCCAACAGACTGAGCCATGCAGGTGCCCTTGTTACTTATTTTAAAACTGTATTTGTGTCAATTTCCATAACTGGAACCTAAGCTCTTTGAAGATAAAGACAGTATTCTCTTTATCTTCCACAGTGTAGTACAAATAATCAAGTACTCAGTAACTCACTTCAGTAAATACCAAAGTGGGTGTTCAGTGAGTAGTTGAAAGCTCACTTTTGATTTATAAGGTGTTCCAAATAAGGGTGGCAGCCATTAAGTAAATGGGCCACCATGTTGGAAAGTAGAGGAGATTTATTAATTGATCATTGTAGATTAGCTGGGTACTGGGAATGAAATGCTAATATACACAAAAAACAAACTCACATTAATCTATGTGAGTCTCAGTGTAAAGGGTCAGAAAATACCCTACTGCTTGTGGGCAGGGTAGGCCTAGGATAGTGGTAAAGATGGCATGGCTGGTTTTGGAATTCCCACTCTAGATTTTTAACATTCAAGGATGGTTGCAGTAGTTACCATCCTCCGTACCTTCTGACCTTTCTTCACTATGGTTCCTTCCCTTGAGGTCAGGTATGGTACCAAATAAAGATACCTAATTGCTAATTGTTGGTAGGAGGTGAAAATAATTTTCACTGTTTATGTGTATTACTTTTCTGTAAAAATAAAGGAAATGCAAGCCATTGTCAGTTTATATCTCTTAAAAATATGGACATTTACTTATATAAACATGTTGCTATTATCACACTGAAAAAAAAGGTCATTCCTTGGTCTTACCTAGTACCCAATTTCCCTAATTATTTCAAAAATTTTCAAAAAAAAATTTTTTTTGCACATTTGATTCGTTGGAATCAGGATCCAAATAAACTCCACATGTTGCATTTGGTGTTTTTTTTCTCTTAACCTTTTTTAAATCTAGAGCAGTCCTTCCCCTCCCCCCCTTTCTTCCTCTTCATGCCACTGAATTGCTGACTAAGGCATATTTTACACCAGTCTCTAGGAGAAAATCAACCTACATTTATCTTCTAACTGCAAGGAATGATTAATGGATGGGGATTTCAGAAAAATTAGAAGTCAGTAAGAATGGAAAGACAAAATTATTTGCATCAGGAAGGTACCCACAGAAAGTCCATGTTGCTTAAACATAAAAGACGGTCCTGATTTAAGAAGTGGCTTTTAAAAATAAAATAAACGAACAAATAAATAAATATTGTAAAAAAAAAGGAGGGGGGAGACCAGAACTCTGGATGTTAGCCATGGAGTCTCATTGAACACTGACCCTAGGATCGCCAAACCATTATCTTTACTGTGCAATTGCTGTAGAACATATGAAGGAATTAAGGAATTTGGACGGTAGTATTTAAGGCTGGAGTAATGCCTATGACACCTCTACAAAATTGGCTACTGCTAGTATGTATTTACTTGTGCTTAAGTATCTAGTTCTCTATTTTTCACCAAAAAAAGGGCTGTAATAATCTCAAGGTTAGAATAAAAATGGCACACTCATTTATAAAAAAGACTACACGTTTCTCATTAATTTATCATTTAATATAAATGCTGACAGAAAGCAGATAAAGACCTTGTAGACACTTTCATATATTTACAAACCAAAAGGTGAATCACCTCCTTCTACTTGTTAAAATAACCCTTTTATCTGCAACTCATGGGAGCGTTAAACACTAGTTAGGAGCAACATGAGGCTGAGTCAGTTTCCAAGGTAATAAAGAAAGGAAATAGCATTTTAACAAAATGTGGCATCTTTGTTATAAACAACATGCACACAAATAATACAAAATTGATAAAGATGGCCTTAATCCTCTTAAAAACCCGACAAGTATAACATGTACTTATTCAGACCCAAAATTCTGCTGTCCTAAACATCTACCTATTACTCTTTATTTCCACCTCACTTGTTTTGAAGGTTTGTTTAAAAATTGGAAATATAAACACATTAAAAAGAGAAGAAAATGGTCCGTTTCAAACAAGGTTCTTTTTCCTATTCCAAAAGAACTTTCAAGAAATAAAGTCTTCAAATAAGATTTCACAGTTTGCCAGAATCTAAAGAATTATTCACAGCTTGTGAAATTCCAACCCATTTGTCATTTTTTAAAAAAAAGTTGAAAATACCTGGAAAAAGCAAAATTTCACAAACTTTGGCAATTTAAAAATCAGCTGTCACTTTAAGATTCAATATTTTTATTTCTGAACATGTGGGTGGAGACAGGCAAGAAAAAAACAGGGAACTGAGGCAAGGAAAAAAATAGGAATGCAAGAGAACTTTTTAAAAATGGTATTTTGTCTAGCACTGATTTATAAGAATAGGAGATATAAATTCTCACAATCCAAAATTAAATGATTTCATGAAGTCATTTATAACCTGACTCAAATCTCATGGGCTCCTTTATTAACCTAAATTATTTTTGTCTTGTTAAATATACCTCTGCAGGGCACAATCACATACAATCAATACGATTGGTAAATACACAAGCTCTATCCCAAGCAAATATGCATCAATGTTAAAAAGTTTTTTTTTAAAAAACAAAAACCAAAAACCAAAATAAAACAAAATAAAATCCACCCAAAAAGGTGATAATGACTGCAGAATGTCTCGGGGAGACTGGTATGAGCCTAAAGAATAAACTGACCATAGTCAGGGGAAAAGGGTAGCAGGGGTAACAAGGGAAGGGACCACACACAAAGAGGAATCTCACCACTGGAAAATGCTTCAGTGGGTAAAAGATTTTGTTCATCATCTGAATTAACTTTTTCCATTGCTCATGTTCCAAAAAGAGTATCATCATAAAGTAAGACAACAAGGCCTCTGGGTCAGTGAATAAAATGGGAAAAAAAAAATTCCCCCCAAATTTCTTCCATTACCAGAAGATGAGAAAGGATGAAGGGGGTTGGGGTGTGGCAATGAAAATGTGGGCAACAATACACCTGGAAAAAGTAGCTCTCAGGACAGTGCCTTTGTTGAACAGGGGAGGTAAAAATGATAAATAAAAGCTTAAAATACCTTTAAAATACCTTTAAATCAGAGGAATATTTTACAGGGTTGTTTAGATACTACTGTAAGAATGGCAGCCAATCAGTAATTACACTATAAATGGTGATTAAAAAAACAAAACAAAACAAAACCAGGCAACCCCCACCTCCCCAACACCCCCAAACCAAAACCCAACAATATCTAGGCAACCAATTATCCAATAGTTTCTTTCTGTCCTTTTCATGACCCTTTTATGCACTGGCTGGGGGGGGGGGCAGGCGGTAAGGGGCTGTCCAATAGTTTCCAGTTATAAGATGACTCTGAGTGTACAACCTAAAATGGATGCCAAAGACTTGTGAGCTCTGTCTACTCAAGAGTTAAAAACAACAAAACAAAACAAAACAAAATAAAAACAACCAGAACAGAGAGACCTCAGTACAAGAAAATAAGTCACCTTACCTAGTATATAATATTCTAACTCCACAGGATTTAACTTTCCTAAATACACATTTTTGGATACAATATTATCTTGAGGTTTAACTTCTCTCTCTTGGGTTATTGTGCCTTATTTTCTTGTGAAAATAAAGGTTATTACTCTAGGGATGTTTTGTTCAGGAATAAAATTTAAAGTAAATTCAGTGTTTGGCTGAAAATTCAGAGGCTCTGAAAATAAAGATTCCAGTGATGAGGTTAAGACCCTTTAGATTTCAAAGGGCTCTACCCACTTTGTTCAGTGCAGTATTGAAAACCCACCTATTGGGAACACATTTATTATTAAAAGGTATTACTTCTTCCTGGTGGTGGCAGTGTCCTATTATTTATTAACATCATAGCTACTATTACTTATCAATTAGAATCTGTTATATATGAAAACATCTTTAGCAGTCAAAGCAATAAAACCTTAAAAACCAAATCTTAAGTCGGTATTTACTACAATTAATAGTACCTTTTGACAAAAACAGCTTTCTTTTTCAAATGGCTCAGAAGAGCTGAATTAAGAATTTAATAAAATGTTAACTGCAATCCACCTACAACTCCCAATAAGTCCTTTCAGCAGGAAAATTTCATAAAGCTGAGCTGAAGCAACAAATAAATATAAAAGTCATAGCTGTTCAAGGTAGAAAGGTATGAATGAGGACCAGCAAAATGGATAAAATGATGACAGCAGTAGACTGGTTGTTCAATCATCCCTAATGTTGAAAGTGAAACCTGCTTTAGTTTAGTTGCTCTAATTTTTTCCTAAAAGGACAGACTGAGTTTTCAGGGAAGAGATCATCTTGTAACACTATCACCAGGTATCACCAACTAAAAAATAAACACAATCAGGCTCTTTTAGGGGACAAACCTAAGTAAACAATGCAGTTAATTTCCAGGCAGATTATTAGTTTCTCCCAAAAAGTAACTAGGTCTTTCCTTTTACAAAATATGCATCGTTATAGGTGTTTCTTATAGGTAAATTTTATACTATGAAGTCTTTACTCAATTCTTTAAAATGAGTAAAAACAAAGTGGAAAAAAGATGGTTAAGATCTCCAGCCATCGCCGTTTATATTTAAAAGCAATCAAATACTTTTTAGTGAAAAGAATCTATTTTTCTCCAAATCCGAATATAATCTTAGACATGCAGTGACTATAGTTTATTTCTCACCAGTCACATGCTCACGAATTCTTTTACTCAGTCTCACAGTTTGACCATAGTAATATAGATTGTCCTTCCAGGCACAAGTAAAAAACCAAAACACATAAGATGCTATCATGACAAGATAATCTCAAAAAACAAGGGAACTGCTTACACACAATATTGTAAAAGATGACATTCACTGGTTTAGAGAAACTGGTGAATTTTCATTACTTTTACATTTTATAAGGCCAGTTACCTTTAACAGTTGTCTTTAGATAAATCTACTTACACAATACAATCAACTCACAAATACTAAAAGGTTTTACAATCAAAATGGCTATTTCCCCCAAACCCAAAACAGAGTAAAGCACAAGTCTTTGGCTCTCCTTTAAAGAAAACAGCAGGTTACCATTCTTAACCAGACCTTTGTTTGCCTACCAGTAGGGCAAATACCACATTTGTGCATCACTGAGTAATAACACCATTAGAAAAGGCAACTTCACAGAAGTTATTGGCTAAGCGAATTCATTTGAATGCTCTGTTTTGAGGCAGCAAACTGTCACTGTTGCAGATTGGGGAGGGCAGTGGGTAAGTAAAGGGGAATTTGCAAGATAGAAAGGGTCAGGAAAAGAAAAAAGTTTGAGCTCCAACCATGAAGGCCTATGGAAAGTCTGATGGAGTTACATATTCATGGTAGCAAATGAGAATCACACCAATTTTATGTCTTTTAGGCAAAAGAATAAATGCACGGGAAAGTCCAGGAGAAGGGAAGGGAAATACGATGAGAGAAGGGAATCAGCCATATTAATGCCATACCAAATAATTTTTTTATACATTCTGAGTATTTGGGCATTAGAAATAGTGTCTTATCATGTGAATACTATTACTAGAAACCTATGCTATAACTAACTGTTCTTTTGATTACAAAAATAATAAGGAATGGATCTTTGGTCACTTTAGCTTCTGTAAATTACCCAAGACAGGGCAGCTGTTGGACTTATCTTGCGACAATATCTATAAGGCAAAAGAACTATATATAAGTCAGGAAACAGTGTGTAGATATCTTATTCTCAGTTCTTCTACTTTTTTCCAGAGATACCTTGGGGGGGGGAAAGTACTTTTATATTCCTAGCTATAATAAGATTCTGGTTTTGTTATCTAAATAAGAGTGAACATAATGCTTATTATACTCCTACCTTAACCCTCTCAGAATTGCTCATTTTCATCTCTGATGTTAGTCTTGGTTCTGAATTCAGTGAAAAGTAAATAAAGTCATCTCCAGAAGAAATTAATATTTTATTTACTAAGTAAAAAGCATAAACTGTATTTCCTATCTGACTGATTTAATTTCTTAACTATCTCTAAAAGCATACATTTTAAAAACCAAAAAAAGAAAAAAAAAATCAATGCCTTTCACAGGTTTTGACCAAAAAAGGCAGCTGAAGAGTCAAATAGTTAAAAAAAAAAAAAAAAAAAAGAGTCAAGCAGTTTTGCCCAAAAAGTTTGCTTACCCTTACAGGCTCATCATTTCACAAAGTGTATCACAGCAAAAACGAAAAGGAAAAAAATAAAAAAACTGCTTGGGAGTACTAGGAAAGTTGTAAGAATTTCCACTGAGATAAGGCAGAATGACCAATTTAAAAGAGGTTAAGTTATAGGCACAATGGGATAGGATATCATTCTGCCTTTCTACCCGACCAGATTTCCTCTAGAGTGTGTGGGGCCTTACTTAGGTACAGCTAGAATTAAGGCTACAATTTAAGGGATTTGGCCCCACCCCTGTCCCCAATGAACTTCCCTTAAAAAGTGAAAGGGACTATTTTAAGTCAATTCAAAACCGTGGCTTTTCTGGTTTTATTCAGAATAGGAACACTGTATAAGTTTAACATCTATTCCTGCCTAGTTTGCAAAATCAAAATGGTGAAAGCAAACAGTGTATTTGGAGGATATAAAAATAAGAATAACAGAAGTTGACTTATTAGGTGTTTCAATGGATATCCAAAATAGAATTTTACTTTTATTCTGAACTTTAACAAAATCAATACCCATAAATTCTCTTCTAATACCAGAATCATTCTGAGTTCCAAATTCAACCAACTGCTTCTAAAATTTAGAATTATCTAACACGTCTGAAGGAGAAATAAGATCTGCCCAAATCTGCCTACAGAAGGTTGGAGGCCAAGAATGTTGCCTTTTATAGTTATACAAAGAAATGAAAAATCTTGGGACTCTGTCAGACATACTAAGTTTCTCTCCTTCTCCCAAAAAACAATAAGCACTTACATGTAAGAGGGTTTTGAGCAAAAAGGAAAACAAAAAAGCAAAAAAAGCAAGTGTGTATTTTTAAAAAAGGAAAATATGATATCAACTGAAAAAATGCCTCATCTTCATTCAGTGCTTCTACCTCCCAATCAGTCATTTTATCGCAACAGCTGCGCTCATGCGAAAAAATCCTTAAAACATACCCAATATATATACAGATATAGCTATGTATATATGTATATATATATATAATATATATAAATTTTTATTTAAATAAAAAAGAAAGCTCGAATCCCAAGCCAATATGTGTATATCAAATCCTTGACCAGCCAGGTCTGTAGGGCATAATCAAATTCAATGTGAAATAGTATATAAACACGGTGCCTTGACTGGGCAAATTAAATAATCGCTACTCAAAAGAGTGTTCTGTTTGGACTCTCCTACTGGTAGGCAATGGCAGGACTGTATTTCCCTCCCCCCTCCCCCCACTTGTTTCAGTTAACAGTATGATGGACACAGAGCTTACACTGAGGTTGTTATGACCTCAGCAGGAGCTAAGGGTTAAGAAAATAAGAAACAAGAAAAATACAAACTCTTGCTTTTACCCAACCAAAGCAATGCAGTAACTTATTACATAACCAGTGCTTTCTGTTTTAGTAGTATAATTCAGAAAGGGAAATTTTTAAAAAATCAGGCAAACGGAAGGATGGGGAGGGTGACTATATCAAATAATCCCCACTAAACATGTTTTATAGGGTGTTAGTTCAGTATAGACACATGGCATCAGAATATGTGCAGCAGAACTAAATTAAAAAAATTCTTCCTTATTCTTTCAAACATTTTTATGAAGAATCTCTTCACCACTGTGAAGTCAAGTCTAAGAAAACTGACTTTTAGGTATTTACTACCTACTGGTGCCAATGATTCTGAACAACTAGTCAATTCATAAACTATCCTTAAGATCTGGGCAGTCCATATTTGCCAAATCTATTTGAAAGCCAGTGGCTTTCATTTGATTCTATACTCTTGGGTTCTGACAGTAAAACAAAACAAAAACATCCACTGAAATAACATGACTGTTCATTTTCAGTTCAAGTCAAGTGTTGTAGTTTTAAAACATGGCTGATTTTCCTATTTGTTATTTAATACATTTTATGATTTTAGCAAAAGTTTAATCTGAAAAAGCACAGCTCCAAATTTTCAACCCATCTGCTCAGTACAGGTAATACACCAACCATGTATTTTCAGTACTAATAAATTACAATTCATTCCTAAGATAATCCCCATTTAAATATACTCAAAGAGCCTACAATATTGACCTGGCTTTCTGATTACATTAAGAGAATGACATGGATCCATAACATGGAAATGAGGACTTCAAAAAATTGGTAATTATCTCTCTGAAAAAGCTGAAATAAAAACAAAAACAAGAAATAAAATCCTCCTGAACAAAAAGTTTTAGTGCCATATGAAAAACACACACATGAAGCCAGTAACCAGAAAGGGAAAAAAAATTATGACTTTCAAGTAATAGCTCTTGGAAAAGTTGGTTTGCTGCACATTTTCTAATAACTAGTCTACTACTGTTTCTTTGTTTCTCAAGCACCACCTAATTCTCAGTCCGGTGCTTTCTGTCTGTTTTAATTTACGGGGTTTGCGAAAGTTGGAAAGGATTGGGGGTAAGGAATTATACACTGGGTATGTAATAATACCAAAATACAAGAAAAACCTACTTCATTAAGATCATACAATTAATCAAACAGAGTATATATATAATATCTTCTTTTTTTTTAAAGCCCTGGATCCAAGGCGTCCAAAGTTATTAAAATAAAGTTCATTCACAGAACAAAAACAAATTTAATCTGAATTGCTTGCAGATACTGCTAATTTTCTTTTTCTTTTTTTTTTTTAAATTAAAAAATGCATTAATGTGAACTATGTGCAGGGTTTGTTTTTAGTAGTGGTGTTTGTGCACATTGCCTCCGGTACTTTTCCTGGATTTCTCTGACCACTCTCAGAGAAAAAGTTTAGAAGTTATCTGTTCTCCTACCCCTATGCCCCACAAATTGATCAGGGGCAAAAGATAAATGTCAGACTCTTCATAATTTAGGGAGAAGTGGGTGTGACTCCCGCTCTCTGGGAGTCATTGTTGTCACCTCCTCCCTCGGGGTCCTCTGACAGGTTCAAAGAGCTGGTCTTGTTTGACAGGAGGCTGATATTCTCTTGTGTCAAAGCTGAGCCATTTGGTACATCACTGTTAACATGTAAAAAAAAGTTGGAATTTTAAATAAGGAGACAAAAATGATTAGCAGAATAAAATCAATAGGGTCTTTCTTTTACCAGTATGGAAAAATATGCAACTAGCTTTTTAAACTTAAATTTACAGCTCGATGTTCATGTGTTAAGCATAGGAGTTGGCAAACTAAGGCTAAGCAGTGCCTATTTTTCTAAGTATAGTTTTACTAAAACACAGCTTGCCCATTTGTTTACGTATTGTCTATGGCTGCTTTCACACGAGGGTAGAATTGAGAGTTTCTCCACAAAGACTGTAAGACCCATAAACTTAAATACTATCTGGACTCTAAGAAAAAGTTCTGATCCCTGCTTTAGCAGGCTTACTAGTGCAAGAAATTATTTAGAACCCAGGACAATGCATGGATTTAAATAGCTAAAACCTAAGCCTGAAAGCAAAAGGGCATTAGAAATTATTGTTACAAAATCATCAGGAGAGTACCTCAGGACTATGCAGCAAATGACTTCAAAATACCCTAAGGAAATAATTACAGCTGTGCAAATAAAGAATTACTACAAATATGTTTATTGCAGGGTTGTTTAGTGATAGCTGACATGTACCTTCCCACCTCTAGATGCTATGGCATAGACCAAATTAAAAACCAAGGGGACGGGATAGAAGGTGGATTTGAAAGAGGCTAAATACCCACATAGTTTAAAAGCGCTGGAAAGATCTACACCAAAATGTTAACGTTGGTTTTAAATAAACTAAAAAATAGGGAAGAAGAAATGTTGCCAGAAAAATTCACTTCTTAGGTATTAACAGACAATTCAATTTTGAATCTGTTCTAAAGTAAGTTTTATATCTAAATTTATGTGAAAATATTCTTTTCTCAATGTATACAGAATGATAATTTTAACAACAAATCATATTTATAAGGCTACTTCTGTCAAGACTGCATAATATAAGACTATGGCAACTTCCCTTCCTTTACCTGAATGTCAATGTAAGGTCCTCAGTTGGAACCTTATTTTGTGGTTCTGGTTGTCCATTTTCGGCTTGCTTACTTGTATTCAATTTGCTTTTCATGTCCAGAGAACACTGGTTCTCCTTTGAAAGAGAGGAAATAAATTCAATTATCTTCTACTTAATGGTGCTAATGACTAAATACAGATTATACAAACTGATAATTCATAAATCATATATAGTTTTATAAAATGACCAAAGAAATGGGAAGCCTAAAAGAAAGACATACACGATGATAACAGAGTACACTTGCTTACTATCCAAGCTAGAAAACAAGGCGGGGGAATGCCCCAAGTTAGAAAAACTGATGACTTAGAAAAGGTAAGCCAAAATATAATAACTACCTATAATGTACTTACTGAAGGCAGAAAAATGAAATACCCCATTTATTTGCTTAGAAAGAATGTGAAAACCATGCAACAAAAGGGTCAATTACCATTCAACCTTGGGGAATGGTTCAATCCCCCAAAATCCAAAATTTACTAAAACCAGTATTCATGCACTATGAAGGAAACCCTAATCATATCCATGGACACAATTCCTCAATAAGGAAATGTGTAGATTGCATTGACAAAAAATAGGTCTTCAATAACTAAAGGGTTATAAAAACTAGAATGCTATTTTATGAACACATATTTGCAAAATCATAAACACCATCCCCTCATCTTCCCTAATCAGTATATTTAACAGTAATTTTTTTTAAAGATTTTATTTATTCATTTGACAGAGAGAGAGATTACAAGTAGGCAGAGAGGCAGGCAGAGAGAGAGGAGGAAGCAGGCTCCCTGCCAAGCAGGGAGCCCGATGCGGGGCTCATTCCCAGGATCCTGAGATCATGACCTGAGCTGAAGGCAGAGGCTTTCAACCCACTGAGCTACCTGGGCGCCCCTATTTAACAGTAATTTAATATACTTTTTAAATTTTTAAAAATTTATTTATTTATTTATTTGACAGAGAGAGAGAGAGATCACAAGTAGGCTGAGAGGCAGGCAGGCTCCCTGCTGAGCATGGAGCCCAATGCGGGCCTCGATCCCAGGACCCTGAGATCATGACCTGAGCCGAAGGCAGAGGCTTTAACCCACTGGGCCACCCAGGCGTCCTTTAACAGTAATTTAATACTGTCCCATTAACTACCTTGTTTTCCCTCAAAGTTTTTCATAATCCAGCATCCTAAGACAGAAAACACACTCAAACCAAAAGGGAATGAGAGGAGGAATGAATGAAATAGGGAGACAGCCCATCCTCATGAAACTTAATGTAAGTATTAACCACTCACTGGAGTGCCTTGGGGTGATGATTCTAGAGCTTTAGAGCCATGGGTTCTGGGACATCACTACACAGAAGCTTTCCTTTTCACCTCTCCCGGTTCCCACCAGAACACTCACCATACTCAGTTCCCGGGTTCTCTTCCCGATTTCCCTTTCCACCTGGTGCAGTTCCAAGCTCAACTGCTCACTTGAAATCATTCCAGGCCATTTTGGAGGTGGTGGTGGGGGCTGTGACTGGCCTGCCAGGGTGTTCACCTCCCTCTGCAACACCAGCCTGTTACTAACAGCCTAGTGCATAAAGCCAAGCATATATACAACTCAACATGTTTCACACCATGCACAGAATGACCAGGCCCAATTTCAGACCACTGCCTCAAGTAGTTTATCATCAAGATATTTGCAATAAAAATGACACTATAAGGCACTGTCTCTTTGAATGCCATTTGAACTAAAAAAGGAAAACGAGGGTAAACTTAGTAACAATAATCTTAGGGATAAGTTGCTCTTACTTGATTTGAAAGAGAAGTATAAATGCACATCTTTTCCCTTCTTTTAAATGGAATTTTCTGAAGTAAATCCTGCAATTTATTTCAATGAAACCTCAGTAATGGCAAGGACTTTTAATGATACTGAGTTAAACACGTGCCAAACTTCCAAATGATGCTGGTTATTCTTTTGGAACAGAAAATGGGTCTACAAATTTCAACTAAGACAAAAAGCCATGAACTAGTAGGATAAGAAATAATACTTGCAGTTAATGGTCTGAATCTTTAAAAAGCTAATAAATAAAAGAAGGACATAATCGAACACAGCATTTTTTTGTTTTTACAATAGGAATCAGCAAGAAGTTCTAGACCAATGCAAATAAAATGACACAAGACAAAATACGAGTATTACATAGTTAAAAAAATTCTAAGCCTAATTGCTTACATGAAAGCACAAGTCAGATATGTGTTCCATAAAAAACAATCTCCTATTGGTTTTTGTAATAAGGGAATCAAAGATAGAATTACTTAAAAATGTATTTCCAAAGGGATGCCTTCCTTATCAAAGATCTTGGTAGAAAGATAATGACTAATGTTCTAATAGTTACCTTTTCTCCAGGAGGGAGCAATGTATTTATCAGTAGAATGTCTTCAGTTTTCTAAATTCAAAGAATATGCTCCCATGTAAAGGGTAATACAAACAAAACCCAGTCTTCTTTATGTGGCACTTCAAAGGATTTTAAAAATTCTTTGTTTTCAGATATTTTTTCTAAGTGTCAGGCAACATGGTGGAAAGAACACCGAATTTGGAGTAGGAGGACTTGGGTTTATATTTCAACCTCTGTGAAACTCCTATCGTCCTTCAAACAGAAGAGGGGACTATACCACTTGCCTAACCTACCTGACAGGGTCATTGTAAGGGTCAGTCAGGACCTGTGATGGTAACTTATAAACTCAAAGACTAGATTAATGAAAGGTACAATCGCTATACAGAGGCTATTCTTTTTTAATCCAAGTTCTTTTCTTAATTTTTATTTATTTTTTATTATTATTTCTTAGATTTTTATTTATTTATTTGATAGAGAGAGACATAGCAAGAGAGGGAACACACGCAGGGGGAGTGGGAGAGGGAGGAGCAGGCTTCCCGCTGAGCAGGGAGCCTGATGCTGGGCTCAATCCCAGGACTCAGTGATCATGACCTGAGCCGAAGGCAGACGCTTAACAACTGAGCCACCCAGGCACCTCTTAAGTCCAAGTTCTAAGCTTCTACCTTTTAAAAGATGTATAAATAAACACTGAGGATTAAAGGAAATAAGATAATTCTTTTAAATTAAAGGCAATATGAAAAGTGGAAAATGTTAAGCTAAATGCATTTGTTGATAAAAACTGTGTATCTTAAATGTGCCATCAGGGAATATAAGTTTCTGCTGGGAAATTTTAGATAGTCTGTTTTCTATTTTCATGGTATAGAAATTCTAAATTTCCTATTGTCCCACAGTGAAGTATGGACACCTATACTAACTCTTTAAGAAACAGACCTTAAATTTTTATGTTCATAGTACCTTAAAAGTTCTTCCTTTTAAAACCTTTGAGAACCCTTCAAAAATTGGAATGAAAAAAAATATCTACA
The DNA here is from genome assembly GCA_002007465.1 of Ailurus styani. Classification (NCBI taxonomy): domain Eukaryota; kingdom Metazoa; phylum Chordata; class Mammalia; order Carnivora; family Ailuridae; genus Ailurus; species Ailurus styani. Next base: position 1,602,493 of record LNAC01000344.1, read on the forward strand.
GGCTGGTACCTCTAGTCCACGTAGCTGAGTCTGTTGACTAATTTGATGGTTTAGCTGTTGCAATTCTAGTCGTAGCTGTTCCCTCTCAGCAGATGGAAGGGGTTTTCCATGACTGGACACTTCTGACATGGACATTCTCTCCCTTTGGTGGGAAAGAAAGGATAAAATATTATTGACCTAATGGAACGTTTTATGTCAACTGTATTTCAACTGAAAAAAACAAAATCTAAAGAAAGCAAAGAACCTCCCCCGTTTGATTTACTACTGTTCTGACATAAAAATCTGTGTTACTTCACTATGAAAATAATAAAAATTATTGACAAGAAAAATAAAATAAGAAAAGCTGAATAATTTTAAAGGTTTATAAAAGTAAAAAGAATGACTCATACCTCTCGCTGAAGTGTCCCTGAGAAGGAATGTTTTGATGAGGTGAATATGGAGAACCTCCCCAGCCACCATGGGTTCCATATGGACTATAATCTATAAGAATAAAATTTACTGTGGGATGATGCAATTCAGAGATTTCATTCTTTTAAGGTAGCCATAATCTGGGCTGCCTAGGTGGCTCAAATGTTAAGTGACTGCCTTTGGGGTCCTGGGATGAAGCCCTGCATTGGGCTCCCTGCTCGGTGGGGAGCCTGCTTCTCCCTCTCCTCCGATGCTCTCTCTCACTACCTTTGTCTCTCTCGCTCAAATAAATAAATAAATTAAAAAAAAATAAGGTAGCCATAATCTAAAAGGCACAGGCATATTTTATACACAGCTATCTGGAAAGATGTCCAGTAATATAAGAGGGTACTGATGCTTGTTTTTTCCTCACTGAAAGATATCAGTCTTTGTAATTTTTTTTTGGTAGAGCTTGAATTTACAACCCTGAGGTCAAGACCTGAATTGCAAACAAGAGTCAGATACTTTACCGACTGAGCCATCCAGACAGCCGTTTCAATTTTTTAAAATGAGAATTATTTTAATAAAAGCAACAAAGCTATCAACATAAAACCAACATAGGCAATCTTCACAAAGAGACATTTTAGTTTGTACCTTTAGAATTCCCTGGGTTATAATTACCTTTCTACAGGGATAATTCCATGCAAGAGCTTAAAAGATTACTGCCTTGGAAGATCATGGAAAGCACTCATAGTAAATGGGGAGTAGGGATGGGGGCTGCAAGTTTTGAATATGAACCCACTAGATGAGCTTAACCTTCAATTCTTACCTGAAATATTAATAGGTTTTGTGGGAGCTCCCTGAGGTGCCATAGCCTGCATTGGACCAGCACCCTGATATATTGTTTTGGAGGTTCGAGAGATGGCACCAAACCGAGATACGGTTGGTCGGTCTCCAAATGGTATAAGGTCATCATCACTGGTTTCTGCTGCTCTTCTCTGAAGATCCAGTCGCTGATCTCTCATTCCTTTACTCTCCACATTCTGGTAAAAAGTAAAATGAGAAATCCACCCCAAACTTAGATCTCTAACATTATTTCCTCCAGTTCTGTGGTACAGGTTTCAAAAAAAAAAAAAAAAAAGAGTATAACGTTCTTATTCGTAGGACTAAAATAATTTGCTTGTCATCATAAACATTGTTTTTTAAACCTCTGATCACTCCCCACAGTAAGAAATATATTTTACATCATAACCCAGTACATATATATACATTCTAAAATACATATATAATTTCATGACAAATATTTACCTCTTACTATTTGTGCTCTTGTATTTATACTGTTACTCTAAATTATTCTTTAAAAAAAAAAACCCATCACAACCCAATTTCAAACCTCTATAGTTAGAAAACCACTGCCGAAATATATGAAGTGCCAATGCAGATGTTTCAAAGGGATTCCAATTAGAAAGAAGTAAGTACCAAGATAAATGGAAACGGAAATCTAACTGGTAGACCCTTGCTGCTCAAAATACAGTTTGAGGTCCAACAGCATCAGGAGCAGCATCGTGTGGGAACTCATTAGAAATGCAGAATCTCAGATCCCACCCTAGTGTCACTGAATAGGAACTGCATTTTAACTGCATTTAATTAGTCAACTGCATTTAATGGGTTCTAATTAGACTCCAACACAATTTATATGCACACTAATATCTGAAAAACACTAATGGTCTTTCATCCATTTGGGAGATTTTCAATTACATCTCGGTTAGGTTGACAAATATTTTTATTCTTTAGTGATTTAAGGAAATGAGTCTTACTTTGCTAATTTTGCTACTTTAATATAATAACCTCCCCCCCTTTTAAAAAGATTTTATTTATTTATTTGAGAGAGAGAGAGAGCATGAGCACAGAAGGGGGCAGAGGGAGAGGGAGGAGTAAACTCCCTGATGAGCAGGAAGCCAGGAAAATAAACAAATAATAATTTGTATATATATTTACTGTACAATACCAGTTATCATACAATGGTATTTAATAAAAGCGGTTAAAATGAAAGAACCTGACCTATAAATTTGGATACATCTCAAAAATAAAGTTGAATGAAAATGCAAGTTGAAGTATATAATATATATAAGGCCTATAAACATACAAAACAAAATTGTTTAGGAATAGTATAAAAGTATCCATGAAATGGTACTTTCAATTTAAGATAAAGTTACCTGCAGGGAAGACGGGAGGAAGAAAAATGAGATTGGGGAGGTATATACAAGAAAATTTACTATTTCTATAAGGTTTTATTTCTTTAAAAAATAAAAAAGCAATTAAGATAGTTTTATATACATTAAGCTTGGGTATTTACACATAAAGATAAAATAGAGTAAGTATAATACATTTCAACATACCACAGTTCACTGGAAGCTTACTAGTTACAATTCTGACTCAAATACTACTGCTGCTCATTAGATTCAACTTCATTGTTTAAACTTCAGAGCTGTAAGAGTTACAATTTTTTTTTTTTAAAAGATTTTATTTATTGGGCGCCTGGGTGGCCCAGTGGATTAAAGCCTCTGCTTTTGGCCCAGGTCATGATCTCAGGGTCCTGGGATCGAGGCCCGCATCGGGCTCTCTGCTTGGCAGGGAGCCTGCTTCCCCCTCTCTCTCTCTCTGCCTGCCTCTCTGCCTCCTTGTGATCTCTCTCCCGCTGTGAAATAAATAAATAAAATCTTAAAAAAAAAAAAGATTTTATTTATTTATTTGACACAGAGAGAGAGATTACAAGTAGGCAGAGAGGCAGGCAGAGAGAGAGACAAGGAGAGGAGGAAGCAGGCTCCCTGCTGAGCAGAGAGCCCGATGCGGGCCTCGATCCCAGGACGCTGAGATCATGACCTGAGCCGAAAGCAGAGGCTTTAACCCACTGAGCCACCCAGGCGCCCTAAGAGTTACAATTTACTCGAACAAGAAATCCAAGATCCTGATTAATTACGCAAAATAATTTAATTTGGGTTCTAAAGAGTTGTTGGGTTAACTACTGGCTGCTCAGAAATAAAATAAGTGCTCTTTATTTATCTAGATATGTATTAGAAGATTTATATTTATACCTGAAACAAACAAAAAACCCATATATTTTAAACATAATTCAATTCACATCATATAGAATATAGCCTGAAATTCTTAAGGAAAGCTCAATTATTTGTGTCTACACTATTAACGGGATCTGACTCATTTGGTTTATCTTCATTTGTATTCATTATGGCTTAGTTATCATACATACCATCATTTCCACACTCCCCGCTGCTACCACATCTTTGGGTTTTGCATCTTTGGTTCCAATGTAGGAGCCGATGGTGTCACATGACCAGGGAGAATACTGGCTATAATCATTTCCTTTGTATTTCCCAGCTACCTTCAAGTCTTCATCCAAAAACTATAGATGGGGGAAAAATATATATATAGATAGATAGATACAGATATAGGAAATGGGTCTTGTAAGTAACAACAAAGAGAAAGCAGGAATTTCTTAGAATACCACGCTAAAGCAACATAATGATGATTATCTGATCTACTACAACAGAAGATTTTTGTAGACTATGAAAAATACAAAACAAGTGAAGAAAGATGGGATTTTTGAGGAGGATTGCTCATCCTCTTCTTCATCAGATGGAAGTCAACACTTAAATTAATATGTAACAGGCCCTAGTTTTGCCAGATACTCCTCGTTGTTGCCTCCAAGAACATTCCAGGTAAACAAGGGCATTCAAAACAACTTAAAATGTAACTTAGAATATTCTATATAGTGCATCAATGAAGCAGTAACTTTTTTACTGAAATTTCTTTAATAGCATTAATTCGTGTTTTAAATAAATTCTGGTCCTTAGGTTGATTCTATGAAGTAAATAGGGTTAAGATACTGAATTTTCTCAAGATGAGTTCTGAAATTATATAATAACAGAAAAGCTATTCTAGGTATAATGTATTTTTATTAAAATCACAATATTGACATTTGTGTAAAGTTTTACAGTTTTCAAAGTGGTTTTATGTATACTACCTCATATATTACTCAGGTCTATGTGAGAACACAGCTGATAGGGCAGTACTAGAACAAGAACTTTATCAGAAATATATATACATTGATATACTGATAATGTAGGCGCTCTTGATACATCTAAGTGGTTCTATGCCCCTCCATCTTAAAAAAAATCTCTTTTCTGAGTCATCATTACTGGCTTTCCATAGTGACAGAGGGTTTTGCTGTTCATAAAGATTACTCATTTTCAACCATAACTCCCATTTCTATTGTTTACAAGCTTTTTTGGTCCTATCTCAATTTAAAAATTTTATCTCCTTTATTTCTCCTTTACGTGCAAATTTCATGTAAAACAGCTAGTTTTTTAAAGATATGACCTACTAACAAGAGTGCTTACCCTGCCCCACCCTTATATATTACGTGGCTGTTAAAAAGAGCTAGATAAATTTTATAGTGACAAAGACAGACATCCAGGATAATTGGTTAAGTAAAAACAATAAACAAAAAATGTAAATATAAACAAAACCTCAGGATATATTACTAAATGATCCTATTAAAAATTAAAAGGTTAGTTCATGTACACAAAGGTTGAAATATATTTAGAAAGCTGAAAACTATAATAAACTTACAATGATACAGAAAATGAGATTTTGGAAAAATTTGTCCATGTATTTTTTAAATGTATGAATTTATTTGTATTTATTTACTCATTTGAGAGAGTACCAGTGGGTGGGGAGGAGCAGAGGGAGAAGAAGCAGGCTCGCTCCCAGAACCCCAGGATCATGAACTGAGGCAAAGGCAGATGCTTAACCAACTGAACCACCCAGGTGCCCCAAAATTTATGAACTGAATATAATTATATGTAGATTATTTATAATCAGAACTGAAGTTTAAGTACATAGCTTTGTATGTCAGTAGCTAAAATTCTAGATAAAATTCCTTAATAGCAAGGCATTATTATAATGTTTATTAGAAGTAAAAAAAAAAAAAAGGAAATGTGCCAGATGCCTTATGTCTCATTAAATCTTTACTACACCACTATGAAGTAGGCTTTATTATGCTGGATTTACAAATGGAGAAACCTGAGCTTCAGAGTTTAGGGAGGCTAAGTAACTTAAAAAACATCAGAGTGACACAGCTGAATTTCAAAAATTATGTTTGATTCCAAAATTAGCTTACTTTTTGCAGTGTCATGTTGCTAAAAAAAATTAGTATGGCATAACAAGGTTCTAGGAAGACTCTAATATATAATGTCTGAAAAAAATGTAACATTTATACTTATAAGTAAAATTATACTAACAGAAGATGTTATGACTTTACTAATTAATCTACATAGTGGGAAAATTCATCTAAAAAAAAAAAGCTAGATAACTGTGAACAACTTTTCTTTTAGTAGACTACTTTCATAGACCCCCAAAATTACTATTTATTATATGCAATATGATGTACTTCACTTTTACTGTTTATAATTCATAACTTGTCAGACAACAGTGCTGTTTAGAATCATAACTCTATCCATAAAGGATGGAAGACATTTTCCTTACATAATATTAACTGCAACCTTTCTGAGAAAACCTAATGGATTTAAAAAAAAAACTTATACACACTATGGTTGAGGCAGTATATACAATCGACACACCAAAATAAATAGATAAGATCAACAAAGCAAAAGCTGGCTTTTTGAAAAGACAAAACTGATAAATTCCTAGAAAGATTGACCAAGAAAAAAAGTTATTACCAATATCCTAAGTGGAAAATTGACCACTACGGATCATGTAGACATTAAAAAGACAACATTCATTCATGATAACAATCATGATAATAATCTCCAAGATCATGGTTTATACCCTGCAGTACATTAACTAGCTTATTCTAGCAACTTTATATTAGTAGTTTTTCCTCTGCCTTCCACACTACTATATTAGCCTGTCTCTACTCTTCTTTGAATCAACTTTACCATCCTATTTTCCTCATTACTGAGTTAAATAAATCCTTGATGTGTCTCACTTATAAAAAGTCTAAAACTAATCATAGAAGAGAATTATTAATTTGATCAAGATCATATACCACAAAACCTACAGCAAACATCATAATGGTAAATTATTAAAAGCTCTATTTGCTCAAAGACTAGAAGTAAGTCAAGAATACCTGCTGTCATCCCTTTTATTCAATTTTATACTGGCGGATCTTTGCTATCACAAAGTAAGAAAAAGAAAAGACACAAAAATTGAAAAGGAGAAAGTAAAATGGTCATCATTCATAGAGGATCAAGTGTATAGAAAATTCCAAAGAATCCACTAACGAATACTAGAACCAACAAGAAAATTCAGCAACACTGCTGAATACAAGGGTCAATACACAAAAATCTACTTAATTTCTCTGTATCAGTAACAAAATGAAATTTCAAAGAGGATTCCATTAACTTCAAAAAACATCAGTTATCTAGAAATAAGCTTCAAGATATGCAAGACACTAAAAACTATGATTTATGACACTATTGAGAGAAAATAAGTAAGATCCAAGTAAATGAAGGAAATACAATGTTCTTGGAGACTCAATATTGTAAAGATGTCACTTCTCCCTAAGTGGATCTAAAACGATACCCAATGGAAATATAACAAAACCTCCATATGTAATTTTAAAAATTTCTAGCAGCCCCATGAAAAAAAGAAACAGGTAAAATTAATTTTAATAATACATTCCATTTAATCTACACCCAAAGTATTATCACTTTTTTTTTTAAAGTAGGCTCCATGCCCAGCATGGAGCCCAACATGGGGCTTGAATTCATGATCTTGAGATCAATACCTGAGCTGAGATCAAGAATTGGATTCTTAACCAACTGAGCTACCCAGGGCGCCCCTAAAGTATTATCATTTTAATATATAATTAAGAAATTCATTAATGAAAAAAAGGAAAATATATTAATGAAATGCTGTATTCCTGGGGTGTACTAAATCTTCAGATCCAGTGTATATTTTATGCTTACAGTACAACTGAATTTGGACTAGCCATATTATTTTAAGTACTCATTAGCTATCTGTGGTTAGTGATTACCATACTGGACAGCACAGATCCAGAAATTCAATATAACCCCAATAAAAATTTCTGCAGATATTTTTGTGAACATCAACATGCTAATTTTAAAATGTTTGGAAACTGCAAGGACTAAGAACAGCAAAGGTAACACTGAAAAACAAAACTGGAAAACATACAACACCACATACTAAGACATATTATAAAACTACACTAAGACAATGTGGGATTGGTGCAAAGACAGAGAAATAGATCAATGAAACAGAATAGAGCCCAGAAACATTTGTAGTCACCTGACTTTGACAAAGGTGACTGGATTATGACTATGGTGATTTCCAGGCACTAGGGAAAAGATGGTCTTTTCATTAAATGGTACTAGGTCAATGAGATAGCCTTTAGGTAAAAAAATGGATCTTACTCCTAACACAGTAACAAGAGTCAATTCTAGATGGATTGTAGATCTAAATGTAAAATAAAATAAACCTTTTAGAAGAAAACATAGGAAAGCATCTTCATAATCTTAGAAATAGCCAAGATTACTTAATACTTAAATAAGACACACAACAAACAACTGATGAAGGAAAAATTCATAAATGAGACTAAAAATGATGTGCTTACTTCCTCTTGATGAAAGGTAGGAGGCAATGTTGGTGAAGGTGCAAAAGGAGGTGGAGAGATAACCTTCCTTTCCTCTAGCTGGGCCATTATTTCCTTTCGTCTGCGATGTAGCTCATCTAGACTAGGATGGGGCTGAGGAGGAGGAGGAGGAAGCCGGCTATAAGGAGGGTCCTGGAAATGCAAAGATTAGTAAAAACTGAAAAAGAATTTCAGAACACATTAACTCATTTAGCACATATTTTAAATAGGTAGCAGCTAGTGTGTTCATCTCAGTATCTGAACATACTAAGACTTAATAAAACAAAGCAAAACAAAACAAAGCCCCTCAAAACTCTGAGGTTTTCCCAAAGAGCTAAATTTAAACTTCTTTTCCTTGGTCAGAGGTCATAAATTCAAATACAGTTGACCCCTGAATAATACAAGCTTGAACTGCATAGGGCCACTTACACGTGGATTTTTTTTCAATAAAAACAGTTCTGTAAATATATTTGCTCTAACAATTTATTAACATTTTCTTTTCTCTAGCTTACCATATTATAAGAATATAGCATATAATACATATAACATACAAAATATGTGTTAACTGACTATTTATGTTAGGCTTCTGGTTAACTGTAGGCTATTAGTATTTAAGTTTTGAGGAGAGTCAAAGTTATACATGGGTTTTCAATTCCATGGGGGGCGCTGCGTCCCTTGACACCTGCATTGCTCAAGGGTCAAATGTAGATCTAGAAATGTTAATAACACTATCTAAAGTTCAGAAACTAAGAAGGGTTAGTGGGGAGTGGGGTGGGATTTTTTTCTCTTTAATAGTTAAAAACCCAAAACAAAAAAACAACTCTACCCAAATTGTGAAAAGATGAAGAAAAAAGGAAGGGGGAAACTTTCTCATAAAAAAGAATTGATCAAAGGGTTACTACCATGGCAAAAAGGTAAATCACTGTGACCAATCATCAAATTAAATCTACATAATAATAAAAAAAAAACCAGCATACTCTTATGTACGAAGGTCTGATCTGAGTTGGATGAGGAGCCACTGGATAGTAACCCTCCATCTGTTGGTATCTTTCTCTGGATTCTGGTACATAGGATGGTACTGCTGCAGGTGGAATCTCAATGGGTATAGGACTTTCTCGGAAAATCTCCTCTCTTGTATAAGACTGAGCAGGGTATACTCGGCGGCCATCATAGTGTGGTGGGTACATAGGTGGGTACTGTTGTGGCTGTGTGCCATATTGAGAATTTACTACACGATCTTGGAGATAGGGTGGATAATGATCCAAGTAGGGAGGACCAGGTTCAGGAGCAGATGGTGGAGGTCTGACAAAGCGAGATACACATTGTGGTGGTGTAGTATAGTACATACCTGTACAATACAAAAAAGGAACCAAAAGCAACAATAAGCCAATCTATTTTTCTGTATTTTTCTTTCAATATACTTCAATACTAAAGAATTAATAATCCACTCATTTCCTTACATGTCTTCCCCTCTGCTGTAGTCAGGTTAGTTTTATGAAAAATAAATAAAAATTAACCTTAATCCTTAAGAGCCACTGAAAAAATTATTCTATCAATAATCTACAATAGTAGACTGGCTCTCTCAGTTGTTTGACCATCTTTCTGCTATTGCCTTAATGCAATAAAAATTACTCTATCGATAATCTACAATAGTAGACTGGCTCTCTCAGTTGTTTGACCATCTTTCTGCTATTGCCTTAATGCAATGCAAACACTGGAAAGCAAAAGACTACACTCCCCTGAAACTCAGGTTCCACAAATCACTCGCATGAAATCTGAACGTGAAATGCAGTTAACCGGAAGGGAATGTGGCACACACAGATCTATTCTGCCTCTGCAGAGCCCTGAAGTTCTGGAGACAAGAGCGGTAGCAGTAGCTTCCCCATTTCCATACTTTGGCCTCAAGTGATATGATCCTGGCACATAGATAGGACCCACACTTCTTTTTTCTACTGCTTCCTAATTTTTTAAAAAAAATATTTATTTGAGAGAGAGTGCGCGCACATGCGAGTGAGAGAGAGAGCGTGCATGCACAAGCTGGAGGAGAGGCAGAGGGAGAGAGAGAAGCAGGTTCCCTACTGAGCAGGGAGCCCGATGTGGGGCTCGATCATGGGATCATGACCTTAGCAGAAGGCAGATGCTTAACTGATTGAGCCACCCAGGCGCTCCATTTCCTCACTTAGTATTAACAGGCTTTTTCAGTAGCTACTTCTGGGACTCCTTCCTGGAGACCTAGCTTAAGCCTGCTTTTGTAGCTTTTGATACTATAGGCACCTCAACTCCCTGCATTAATACAGCAAGAATGATTTCTGATCTCTGCTACTGGATCCTGACTGATACAGTGTATTTAAGGTCACCTAAATAAAAGTAGCTGATTTTTTCAGCTGATGGATGGCCCAAAGGAAGAAACAAAAAACTTTCATCATATTTTTTCATGTATTTATAATGCCATACCAACTTAAAGCTATTCTTTTTAAAGTAGAGGAGACATTACTAATTCAAAATTAAGACAGCCTTGGGAAAAGGAAATGGAGAACACCTTTAATCTACTTCAGTTTAAAAAAATAATAGCACCACATGGTCTCTGACAGAGATTCAACACTTTAAAAATCAGTGTTCCTATTTTTCACAGAATTGTGTATGGGAAGCCTCGGTCAGCTCCACTCCTTCACTATCCATACCTAGTACTGTCATTAAAGCTGGCTAATTTTTCAAATTTGACTATTTTCTCAAATCCCTTCTTCTTCTTTCCCACCACACTAATCCAGGCCTCAAAAATCACACCTGGTTTAACAAAAATCCCCTTACTCCTCCTCAACTCTAGAGTATCATCTTTGCAATCCATTCATAAATTTATCTTTTTATTCCCACACTTCTATTTAGGGCATTCTTTCATAAAGTCTTTTTGATTCCTCAAGTTCTCAGTGATCTCCCTTGAGTTGTGCATTAATTTCTACAATATTAATATTAACCACAACTGAATGCTTAATTTTTAGCACACATATACAACATATATATACTCATACTATTTCTTTACTAATATTGATTCTACACTATTAACTCTCTATAGTATGTATGCTGCATTTCTTCCATATGTATTACAGGGCCCAGAAAAAAATATTAGGTAATAATTGAAACCAGGAAAAACATACTGTGTTTAATTTATGCTCACTGTAATGTTAAATTCTTTTTTTTTTTTTTTTTAAAGATTTTATTTATTTATTTGACAGAGAGAGAGAGATTACAAGTAGGCAGAGAGGCAGGCAGAGAGACAGGGAGAGGAGGAAGCAGGCTCCCTGCTGAGCAGAGAGCCCGATGCGGGCCTCGATCCCAGGACGCTGAGATCATGACCTGAGCCGAAAGCAGAGGCTTTAACCCACTGAGCCACCCAGGCGCCCTCTTTTTCATGCTCAAAGAAAATTTTGGTCAGGAAAATATATACTGTCTTAGCTAAGTAAGTTTCTATTGTCTACTTGGGTGACTTGTTATTTCCATAACTGTATGTACATATTTAATATACAACTAGCTTCCCATGATGGGCAGTTTGCTTTATATACCTCTGTTAATTTACTTATTTTATACTATTTAGTTGATCATAAAATCTCTGCTTTTTCCAAAGTATCACATAAACACATTTATTTGTCTTGAGGCTGCAAATATGATCATTCTTTCCTGGAACTGTTCTCATAACTCCTAAGAAAAGAGAGCAAGATAAACAAAAAATCGTTACCCTGCTGATATGGTGCTGGTTCAAATGGTGGAGCAGCCCCTCGAGGGTCCTGATAATAAACATCTGCCTGCTGTGCTGGGTATAACTGAGAACCTCGTGGTACCATCTGCAGTGGTTTGGTGACAGGCATCGGAGGCAAGTCTGTTGGCCCCCTTGGAGGTACAGGATGTGGATTCACAGGTAAGGCAGAAATACTCTTAGGGACAGATTCTAGCCTAAAGGAATAAGATTCTACAAGTCAAGTTTAAGGTCTTAAAAATACTTCTAATATACGCAAATTGCAAAATTAAAAAAAAAAAAAGCCTTAATTTGGGAAACTTTTCTTTCCCCAATAGTCATTTCTTCTACAAATTTCATAAACCTTGATCTTACTTCATTTATGTTAATTGTTTCTTAAAAATCACTAGCACAGGAAATAAAGAACAAAATAAAGCCAAAAATGAAGTTTTGTGTTTTAAATAAAATACTGATTATTCTTTCTTCCCTCAATTTTGTTTGTAAAGAAGAAACTTTAAATAAAAGTTAGGAAAAATGACGTACAGGTCAGGAGGGGATCCAGGGGCACTACTGCTCAGATGATCTATCTTTCCTGGCTTCAGACTAGAATCGTAGGTGGCGTCTGTCCCTCGTGGAATCAGCTGTGTTACTGTATTTCCTGCTGATACAATTCCATTTGGCAGAGCAGGTGTTTTTCTGCTAGGCAGATCCACTGCACCTTCATCTGGAAGGACAGCTGCTGAAGGCAGGCCCACCTCATTAAGTTGACCCAAAGAGGCACTCAGGGGTCTTCTGGGAACTAGGCGTTTATTCATTTTACGAAACCTATACAGAAAGCAGAGTCACACACCAAAACTCAAAATTATAAAAGCAAAACCAAGAACTATTAATGTATTTGAGAAACAGATCAAAGGAAAAGATACTAAGAACATTACTTTCTAGAAATTCTCTTGAAACACTGGCTATACCTATCAACTTGAAAACTTGTTTGTGTGTGTAGACACTATAAAATCCCAGGCAACACACCAAGTGTAAAATTCCTTATAATGAGTATTTGTAACATCACAAATCATGCTAACTAGTATCTGCATTATAACTTACTTTTACTGTAATTTCTATTTCTGAAACATTGGAGAGGGTACAAAAATCTTCAGAAGACAGTTTCTGAAATATCTTACTTTAGCTTTCCCTCAAATGCCTTAGGATACAGTTAGCTTACATTATAAATTAACAATAAAACAAAAAAGCCAGTATACAGAGAAAAATTCACCACTTATTCCATTAAAATTTTAAAATTAAGAATAGTACTTTGTGGAGCACCTGGGTGGCTCAGTGGGTTAAGCCTCTGCCTTCGGCTCAGTTCACGATCTCGGGGTCTTGGGATCAAGTCCCGCATCGGGCTCTTTGCTTCCCCCTCTCCCTATGCTTGCCTCTCTGCCTACTTGTAATCTCTCTCTCTCTGTCAAATAAATAAATAAAATCTTTAAAAAAAATAGTACTTTTTATCAGACGATTCCGAGATGCTAATGCTATGTGTGCCTACACAAAATTGAAATTATTTTAAAAGTGGATTAATATAAACAATATAGAATAATGCCTAAATTTAAACAAACACTGGTATAAGAGGCATGTAGAGGGCGCCTGGGTGGCTCAGTGGGTTTAAAGGCATGTAGATTCTAAATCTAACCACAGGAAAAATATTAAGCCATCCAACTCTAGGTACCCTTGTTCCTCAACAGTGAAAGCAAATCCATTTATACATGCTAGGACACTAAAAAATTATCTCAAAAGCAAACCCCCATAAGAATAATGCTATTTTTCCAAGTGTTTCCCATACTTGACCAATTTCAGAGGAGTGGAGAGGAGACAATACTCCTTAGGTGTAACCGCTGTTAACAGTTTGGTACATAATCATACAGATTTTTCCCTCCATACCCTGCCTTAAGTATTAATATGTATGTAAGACTATTAATAACAGAAATAGGGTTATATATGATTAACTTTTCCTTCTACTTCATAACTTGGGTATTCCTTTATGTTGGTACATTTCAGGTTGTTTCTAATTTTTTGCTGTTAAAACAATGCAGTAACGGATGCTTATGTACATGTACTTGCATCTTTGTGTGACTAACCAGAAAAGAAGTCTTATGTATGCACATTAGAAAATGTTATAATGCTCTAAAACTATTATAACTCCTAATGATAATAAAAGAAATGTCCTTTGCCATTATCTCACCAAACACTAGGTAGTATCACAGTCTCTCTTAACTTGCTAGTTCAAAATGTCATTTTTAAAAAAGATTTAGAGAGGGGGCGCCTGGGTGGCTCAGTGGGTTAAAACCTCTGCCTTCGGCTCAGGTCATGATCTCAGGGTCCTGGGATCGAGGCCCGCATCGGGCTGCCTGCTCAGCAGGGAGCCTGCTTCCTCCTCTCTCTCTGCCTGCCTCTCTGCCTGCTTGTGATCTGATCTCTGTGTCAAATAAATAAATAAAATCTTTAAAAAAAAAAGATTTAGAGAGGGAGGGCACAACACACATACGCACAGATGTGCAGAGGCGTGGTGGAGGCATTAGCAGACTCTGGAGAGCAGGGAGCCTGACACCCCAGTCCCCTCCATCTCAGGACCTTGAAATCATAAACTGAGCGGAAACTAAGAGTCCTATGTGCTTCATCGACTGAGCCATACAAGTCCCCAAAAATATCATTTTGTTTTTTTGTTTTTAAGATTTTATTTAGTTATTTGACAGAGAGAGACACACAATGAGAGAGGGAACACAAGCAGGGGAAATAGGAGAGGGAGAAGCAGGCTTCCCACAGAGCAGGGAGCCCGACGGGGGGCTCGATCCCAGGACCCCAGGATCATGACCAGAGCCAAAGGCAGATGCTTAACGACTGAGCCACCCAGGCACCCCTACCGTTTTGTTTTAATCTGTATTCAACAATCAGTGACATTGACATTGTTTTACACTTTTTTTAAGTATTCTTCTGTGCAATGCCTATTTGTTCACAATCCATATATTTACTGGTTCTTCTCCCTACAGATTTGTAGTAACTCATTTTATATTACGGTTATCAGTCCTCTGTATGTCATTTCCCCATCAATCTTTTATTTTTAATTGTGGTGTCTGGGCCACAGCTTAGATTTTTTATGTAGCATATTTATCAATCTTCTCCTTTACAGATGTTGGGTTGTCTTTCAAAAACTCTTTCCTATTATAAGATTAAGTAACAACAGAAAAGATTTCTAAGTACAGTTTCCTTCTTAAAGATTAATTCTCTAATGCATTTATAATTCCTTTTGCTATAAAGGTAAGAATTGAGTTCTAATTATTTTTCCAATGGACAGCAGTTGTTTCAAAGTCATCTTCTTTGTTATTGATGTGAAATGCCACCTTCAGCACAAATGCTCAGTTCCTATTGTGTCTGGCACCCTTTCTAGATTTTCCATCGTATTTCACTGATCTATCTATTCCTAGGGTAATATGACAGTCTTTATGTGCACTGCAGCTCATAATACACCTTAATAGTAGTTGGTCTAATCTGTTGAAAACATTTTTTTCAGAAAATTTCTAGCTATTTGTACATATTTACTTTCCCCAGTGAATGATTCTGTTAGGTCCTAAGAATCATCATGTTAATATTCTGAGATTTCACTGAAGTAGTAGTCTTAGTACTACTCAATTCTGCCTTACCCTCAACTTCAATGAGACTGAATCTAATATTTTACAAACGGAGCATCATGCAATCATACTAGCTTTTGAGATACAATTATGTTAAGAAAGTGTCTATGATAGCTTTCTTCTATTAAAGAATTTTGATCTATTATGAACATTTGATTTTACTTGAATGCCTTTTGGCATCTTTGCATATGATCACATAGTATTTCTTCTTTAACCCCAAAGTAACTATATTGGTTATTTTTGCACTTCATGGTGTCTATTTTAATGTATTATTGAATTCTAGTATTGGGGATTTTAAAAATATTAATATGTGAGATGGACTGGTATTTTAATTATGCTATCTTTGTCAAGTTTAGTGGCAATGTTACACGAGCTTTATAAAAAAATTAAGAGGTTTTCTTTTCTTTTTACTATGTGCTGGAAAACTTAGCATCATTGGAATTATCTGATCTTTGAAATTTAAAAGAATCTGTGAAGTTACACCTGGCAATAAAATAATTTGGTCAATAGAGCAAAGGGAAAATTTTTCAACTGGAAATACATTATTCAACTAGTTAAAATCAGTTAAAATTGATGAAAATTCTTTTTTTTTTTAAAGATTTTATTTATTTGACAGAGAGAGAGAGAGAGCTCAAGTAGGCAGAGAGGCAGACAGAGAGAGGAGAAGCAGGCTCCCTGCCGAGCAGGGAGCCCGATGCGGGCCTCGATCCCAGGACCCTGAGATCATGACCTGAGCCGAAGGCAGAGGCTTTAGCCCACTGAGCCACCCAGGCGCCCAATTGATGAAAATTCTTAAAGAGTTAAATTTTTTTTGGTAGTGCAAATGATTCACTTCTATATTTAGTTTCCTATTTGTGGGCACAGTATAATGAAAGCTGAAGAAACTGCTTTGGTTTTCTTTTTAAAAAGTCTGTATTACTTTCTAAACATTTCCCATTCATTAAAGAGAATACAGCTGCTCCTTTTCTGCTTCCTAACAGTGGCAAATTATTCTACTTAGTAACTCTACCTTATTTCATAACAAGTTATTAGAAGGTTGAGTTTAACAACTTTCACACTTACTTCTCCAGTTCCTCCTGTGAGTGTGCAAATGTACAGCTGGCCCCACGAGGGCATCCTCCTCTCTGCTTCATATCTCGACACATGTACGTTTTATACTTGCTATGCTGTGGAGGCTGAGACCAAAGTTAAAACATTAGACACTGATTCAAACTAACTCACACAATTATCTAGACTGCCCAGAGCAAAAGTGTTACTAGAAAGCCATTCTGTCTGCAGTCTCAGAGTCCAAAGATAAATTAATTATAAAGAATGGGGTCCTGATTTTTTGATATGTTGGCATTAATTCTCAAACATGTAGCATCATATAACTTCTAGATTAAATCTCATGACAGCTTTATCATTTTCTTCCCAGGTTTATAATGGACAAACAAACTACTGGAGTTTAGGGCTTTCCAATGTTTAATATGTGTTCTTTTTTTTTTTTTAAAGATTTTATTTATTTATTTCACAGAGGGAGAGAGATCACAAGGAGGCAGAGAGGCAGGCAGAGAGAGAGGGGGAAGCAGGCTCCCTGCTGAGCAGAGAGCCCGATGCGGGCCTCGATCCCAGGACCCTGAGATCATGACCTGGGCCGAAAGCAGAGGCTTTAACCCACTGAGCCACCCAGGCGCCCTTAACATGTGTTCTAATATTTGTTTTGGACAATGTGTAGTATAGTTATATTTACAATTAGGATTTCCTATGACACAACACAAGTGTACAATAGGCTCTATAAATGAAAAATACTCTGTAACCAATTCTTGATACGCAGAAGGACTTACCAAGGGCTTACAATATCTCTATAAGTACAAATGAAATAATTATTATTTTCTAGTATAAGACAGGAGGATGGACTTGGGAGCTAATGAAGGTATCAAACACAATACCAAGCTAAATGAAATTTGATGCATTTTATCACCTATCGACAGAACTTAAGATTAATCTTACTATTGTTACATTCTTCATGATGTCTAACAGAACATGGAGTTAAAAATAAGTTTTTAATCTTTTATTTATCATAAAATAAAGTCTGATCAATGTTTAGATTATTTAGGAAAACTGTATCCCTATTATTCTACCCAGCAGGGTAGCTCTTTAAAAAAAATTTTATTTTTAAGTAATCTCTATACCCAACATGGGGGCTTGAACTCACAACCCTGAATTTAAGAGTCGCATGCTCTACCATGTCAGCCAGGTGCCTCCCACTCACCAGGATACTGAATGGAACTTAACGTTTCTTGCCTCTCAAAGAAGAAAGAAATACTGAATAATCTATTGTTAATATTTATCTGAACCAGATAAATAAATAATGAGGTTTTAATTTCACAAGCTTACCACTGCAAAACAAAAGATCTAGTGAACCTCACATAAATCCCGAGGGCAGAATAAAATGAAAAAACCATAGCCATAACATAAGCTATTACATTTTATTGCCATATATTTCGTTTAAAAGTATCTGAAGAAAATTTGGCCCGCTTGTACAACAGATTTTATATGAATGAAAAATATTAAAATACTACTACAGAAAAAGCATTTATGAATATATGAACAGTACTGGAGAGATACAGCATTAAAAAGTGATATATATTATCAAACTAAAATGTAATAATAACTAAAGAGGATCATTTTATTTAACATAGAACCTTTAGCACAAAATCAAATGCTGCTATATATTCAAAGTGAAAAATGACTCCAGTACAACATGAGACTAACAGGATTATTTAATTCCATTGTTGCCAGATAAAATTACTACACTAATCCATTAAACTGGCTATAAACCATATTAAACTAATTTATGGTTTCTACTGTCAGAGTCTCAAAATACTCAGGTCATCTTGTTGGTTTTATTAGTATCTGTCATAACATCCACAATGGCTTACTTCTAAGTTTCCAATTTCCCCCTTACCTGCTGTTGATCTGCTCCCTTTTTGCTATGGTTCTGGATATAGTCTACTAGACCATGTACCACAGTCCGCACAGCAACCAGCCCATTTTCTAGCTGCTCCCAAGTAGGAGGAGGAGCATCTACACAATGAATTAAAAAAATTTTTAAATGATGTTATTCAATATTTTGCTCAGTATTAAACTAAAAAAAGTCAGCCCTTCAGTAAAATCAAGTTAGGCTTCATACAGCTTTTCAGGTAATAACATATTCACCTAAACATCATTTTAAGGAATGGATTGTAAACTAAAATAACTAAGGGACAGGAAAGGTAACATAAAGAAATTTAGTAGGCCAGACAATAAATGGCAACCACCATTAGACACTTAGGGCTGGGAATGACAACAGAGAGACAGAGACAGGGACTGTGCTGAACTGGGGAGTGTGGCCCCCACCTAAGGTTGTGGTTATGATTCAATTTTAGCTGATTGCCATTATGTGATGATGCAAGGATGGCACTCCAGATACACCACTGTTTCCCAGGGAAAACTAAAATTTGAGATTTTCATGTAAAATTACCCAGTTTTAAGTTTTACTTAAAAAAATTTAAAATATTGTGCAGACCAACATTCTGTGGACTAAACAAAACTTAACTGTGGACTAGCCAATTTGTAATGTCCTTTCTGAAATTCTGCATAAATGAAGTATTGGTAAACAGAATGTTTCAAGAAACTGAAGAGTCACTATATAAAGCAACTCTGCTATATATCCTCTTCATTTAATACTTGTCTAGTGCCAGTGCTGTGATTTTATAAAGTTAACCACAAATATGAAATGTTCTCTAGGAGAAAATATAAAAAGAAGTGAGAACACAAATACAGAGATGACTTCCTATTGGAGACACTCTGAAAGACTTCTAGATGATGGCTGTGAATGAGGCTTTGAAGGACACATGAGAGTTTCACTTGAAAAAAAAAAAGTGAAGATATAGAGAAGGTGAAGAGAACAGTCACACAAAAAAATATTGTTTGGAACACCTACTAAGAAATACCTACCAGGTATTGTTCTAGTTGCTAGGGAAGCAACAGTGATCAAAACAAAAAACTATTATATCCAAGGAGAGGAGACAGACAGTAAATAAGATAACTGAAATATAAACAATTTAGTAATGATGACTTGAATAGAGCAAAGAAAGGGAGTGGAACAGGTATATATAAAATTTTAGGGTGGCCTGAGAATGTCTCCTTGAGAAGGTTACATTTGATTAAAGACCTGAAAAAAGGGGAGGAGTGTGCCTTGTGGATACATTAGGACAAAAATGTTCTAGGAAAAGAGAAGAGTAAGTGGAAAGGCCCTGATGTGGGAGTATGCCTGGCACGTTCCACAGAGGTGAAACTGGAAAGGAAAGAGTGAGGTGGAAAAGAATAGAAAATAAGCTTAGAAAGAATAGAAAATAAGGTCATAGTAGGTCATGGGAAAGATTTTAGCTTTTACTGAACAACGGAAAGCACTGGAGATTTTTTAAAAGATTTTATTTACTTATTTTTTAGAAAGCAAGTGAGCGAGAGTGCACACACGTGTGTGAACAGGGAAAGGGGGAGAATCTGAAGCTGATTATGCGCCGAGTGTGGAGCCCAACACAGGGATCAATCAGTTCTGGAGAACTTTTGAGCAGATGGGTAACAGGACCACTCCGGTTCCTATGCTAAAACGAGACTGACAATAGGAGGCTATTCTGTAATTCCTGAAGAGAGATGAGGATGGTAGCAGTGAAGTTGATAAGCAGATGGATTCTAGATGGATTTTAAAGGGAAGGGTCTACAGGGTACGCTGTTAGATCAGATGTACCACATGTGAGAAAGAAGAAGTGAAGAGATCTCCAAGGTGTTTGGACTGAGGAAATGAAATGGAAGGTTGGAGTTGCCACTAAAAGGAAAGGGGGGTGGGGTGAGGGCGGTGCATGGAACTCACTTTTGGACAGATTAAGTCTGAAATTCTTTTTTTTTTTTAAGACTTTTAAATTTATTCATTTGAGAGAGAGAGACTGAGGGAGTACAAGCAGGGGAGAGGCAGAGGGAAAGGGAGATGCAGACTCCCTGCTGAGCTGAGAGCCCAACATGGGGCTCCATCCCAGGACCCTAGGATCATGACCTGAGCCAAAGGCAGACGCTTAACCATCTGGGCTACTCAGGTGCTCCTAAGTTTGAAATTACTAGATATTCAAGTAGGCCTGCTGCATGTTGAGCAGGCAGGTGGATGGATATACAAAAGAATTCAGGAAGAAGGTTTGGGCTGGATATACCACATGTTTCACAGATTCTAAATCAATTACAACATACTCCTTTATTTTACGTGCCACCAAAATTAAAAAAATGTTAATTAAATTACATGTCATTTCTTATATAGATGCATCCCAATTTCAGAAATGCTAAGACTGAAAGAAATGTGGGCTTCGGAACTGATGAAATATAGTAAATTTGTAAGTCATATAAATAATATTTAAAGCTATAAGACTAGATGATATTATCTAGACAATGGGTATAATTAGAAAACAGATACATGTATTAAACTCTGGGAGCAATCCAAAGGTGAAAGGCTGTAGAGATGAGAAATTAGCAAAGGAGGCTCAGAGAAGGGTCTAATAAAATGAGAAAGAAACTAGGAAAATCAAGTGAAAAAAGTGTTGAGGATCAGAAAGTGAACAACAACATTAAATGCTGCTAACGGGTCAAATAAATAAGAATTAAGAACTGATATTTAGAATTAACTTCATGGAAGTCACCTGTGACCTTGACAAAACAGTTTTGGTTGAACAATAGAGATAAATGCCTGATTACAGTGAGTTCAAGAGCATGTTTAAAAAAAAGAGAAAAGGGCGCCTGGGTGGCTCAATGGGTTAATGCCTCTGCTTTCGGCTCAGGTCATGATCTCAGGGTCCTGGGATCGAGGCCCACATCGGGCTCCCTGCTCAGCGGGGAGCCTGCTTCCCCCTCTCTCTCTCTCTGCCTGCCTCTCTGCCTCCTTGTGATCTCTCTCCCTCTGTGAAATAAATAAATAAAAATTTTAAAAAAAAAAAAAAAGAGAAAAACAGAGTTGTAGGTAGATGACAAATATTGTCCCAGTGGGTTATGATGACAGGAGTAATAGGATGTTTGTATGTTGACAGAAGTACTCCAGTAGAGAAGGAAACTTGATGATAAAAGAAAGAGGATACTGGAGTGATATATTCGACAAGATGATATTAGGAACATGAGAAGGGAGAGAGGCCTTAGCTTAGAGGTACAGTTTATCCACTGTTACACAAGGAGAGCAGACTATACTGGCACAGATACACATAAACAGGTTGGTGTTTGATGGGGTGGTGAACTTGTGGAGGTGCTCTTTTGATTGCTCAGAATAAGCAAAGGAGGATAGTGACAAAAGAAAAATGACTGTTCTAGGAGTATATTCGACCTGGTCTGATTAAGTAATTTTGATAGTAATTTTTTTTTTTTAAGATTTGATTTATTTGAGAGAGAGAGAGAAAGAGAGAGCACACAAGCAGGGGAAGCAGCAGAGGGAGAGGGAGAACACGGCTCTCTACTCAGCAGAGAGACGTATGGGGACTTGATCCCAGGACTCTGGGATCAAAACCTGAACTGAAGGGAAATGCTTAACTGAGCCACCCAGGTGCCCCATTGATTGTACATTCGTTAAAGGTAGACTGATTAAAAAAAAACAATAATAATAATTAGAGGGACCTGAATGCCTCTGTCAAAAGTTTCAAACCTTATTCAGTAAACAGTGGGGTGTCACTGAAAGTTTATGAGCACAGAAAGAAGATTAGAGATGCAATTTATTTTGCAGAAGTGGAGTGGACTGAAAATAGAATTAAGAGTAGAGGAAAATGAAGGCATCCCGTCTCAGGAAAAAGAATAAGGCCCTCACCAATGCAGTATTAACCAGCATGGAACAGAGGGATATTGTGAAAGAACAGACAGGTCCTGTTGTCTGAAATGGTATGTAGAGCAAGTAACAGGATAAAATATGAGCTAAGACAAAAGACTCAGGTTTTAAGTGTAAATACCTCAGACAATAAGGTCATTTAACAGAGAACACAGGAAGAAGAGCTGGTATCAAGTAAAGAAGAACTTGCTTTAAAGTACATAAGAGATGATGAAGAATCTCAAAAAGCATTTGGGAAAGTAAGTCTGGAGTGAGGGAGAGATAACAATGACAGAAGTATTTGGGAGCCTATTTTCTGCAGAGAGTAATACCCAGTGCTGGGAATGAACTACCATCATCAACAGAATGCAAAGAAAACAAAATTCCAAGGACACAACTGGCTTATTTCTTAGTGGGCAGGAGGGAAGAGTGGTCAAAATAAGACAGAAACAGCATTTAGACAACTCAGAAGGAAACTATGAGAGTAGAGAAAGATACAGTATCAGGAGAATTTCTATATTGAGGATTTAGTCGACAACACTATCAAATGCTAAAGAGAAATCAAGTAATTGGAGGACTGAGAAGCCGCCTTTGGAATTCGAAACTGGGAAATTACGTGTGAACGTTAGGAGGATTTTAGCCCAGGAGCAGGAATCAAACATAGCAACAGCAACAGGACACAAGCTAAAATACCTTAGATGTGAAAAATGAAGGTTGGGTGATTTTCAGGTCAAGGGGGAGAAGCAAGAAAAAGAGTTGACAAAGTAAAGATATGCAAGAGACGATACTTGAAGAATGAGACATTATCATCACAGAGAGGGCAAAAAAAAAAAAAAAAATGGGACCACGAAAATGCAACTAAGGACAGAGAATATAGAAAAAAATCAGAGAACTTATGTTTTGTCAAAGTAGATGACAGTAGTAAATACACACAATTCTGTGATATGAGAAAGAGAAAACAAAGGATCCCAGAGTGAATCTACTTCCCTGGTGAAATGAGCAGTAAGTAAAAAGATTTTAAATAAATATACTGGTTGAAGCAATAAAGAGATAGATGGACAAGGTTGAGGCCAGAAACTTAAATACTGTGTAAAAGGTCTAGAATAACTACTCTGGGAAATTCTCAAGGAATTATTAACAAAAGATAATTAAAAGAATCACTGGGCAGCACTGAGGCACACATAGAAGAGTCCATTAATTTCCCTTGGGTTCATTTACCTGGACTAGGGTCAATGTTTGCCAATAGCTCCNGTTAACAAAAGATAATTAAAAGAATCACTGGGCAGCACTGAGGCACACATAGAAGAGTCCATTAATTTCCCTTGGGTTCATTTACCTGGACTAGGGTCAATGTTTGCCAATAGCTCCAAATGGGGTCTTAGTCGGTTCAAATTTGCTGGATCTCCAGTTCGCTGGAGAGCAATTGTTAGTTCCTGAACACTTTGTGCAAAAGAGGCTGGGGTCTGCAACTTAAAAAAGATAAATATTAACTTTCCAAAAACCAGCTAATCCTTTTAAAGTAAAAACTATTTACAATATTGCAGTCATTTTTGCAACTTGCTACATTTAATTTTATCCTCCCATGCATTCCAGGCTTTGGCCAGACTGGATTACTGGTGCCCGAGCAAACCCTACACTCGCCTGCATCCACAGCTTGGCAGAGTGTAAACTCTATTTCCTCTAATGGCACAGTCTTCAAGTGTGTCTGAGACCTTTCTCAATTCCTCAATTTGGAAGTATACTCTTTCCGTTTTACATTCTTAGAGCACTATGTTAGTTTGGCTCTTGGAGTCCTTTCAAAGAATTGAAATTTGGAGACTAGAGATAATGCTATACAATACCAAAGACAATGAAACTGATCTCAGTCAAACTGAGATTGAGTTCAAGTTCTGTTCGACATCAAAAATCACCACACAGGATATGGCCTTTACAGACTCAATCGGAAGTCCATCTGCGATACGAACTAAATAATTTCCAAAGTCCACTCCAGCTCGAAAACAATCTTATAATGGTTTGGGATTCTTAGAAGCTATCGGAATTCAGATTCTTGGAAGCTACTCCCCTCAGAGGCACTATATATGACTTTTAATAGAGGGAAATTGATTAGGTTATAGTAACTATGTTACTTGGAAACATTTAGCTCTCTATGCAGTTTACTAACACAGATGAGAATTTTGCTCCCCTAAAAGGTCACTCTTTAAAAGGTAATTTTTTAAAAAAAGCAACATTTTAAAAAACATGAAAAGTAACCATTCAAATGCAAACATGCCTTTATTCAATTTTTTCATCTTTGCATGCTTTTTACAAATTTATAATCATTTACAAACTTATGGTTTTGGCTACCATTAATATTATAACAAAAGCATTTTCTATTGCTAACCATTTTTATTATGAAATATTTCAAAGTGTCTAATAAAATGACAACTACCCATGTATCCATCACTGATACTTAATAAAAATATTTCACTGACTTGTTTTTAAAGAAACTGAATGTTATCTATCAGCTGAAGAGAGTATCTGTCTTGAAATAACTAATTTTAATGGCCATATAACCCTGTTCTGAGCAGATAGATAACTTCTTTAACCACCTGTCTATTTTCTACTTTATAAATAATGTAGCAATTAACTACTTTTGAACTCATAACCTTTTTGAAAGTTGAATTATTTCCTTAAAATAAGTTCCAGGAATAGTATATGTGATCAAAGGACATGAATATTTTGAGTTTTTATTCAGTGACAAGTTGTTTCCCAAAATATTTATAATGCATTTTGCAAATGATAAGCAATGCATGGCAATATAGGTTTCTTTTGCTAATTTAATAGGTAATATTTGTAATGTCAGTTTTAAATGTGTATTACTGGAACTGAATTCTATCCTATCAATTACATATGTTTCCTCTTTGTGAACTGATAATTCATGCTTATCCATTAATTTACTTTAATTATTGCTTTTCATATCACTTTTAATAAATTCTCTGTAAGGTCCTACACAATAACCATTATCAATACGTGGCTATTTAAGTTAAAATTAATAAAATAAAATAGGGCGCATGGGTGGCTCAGTGGGTTAAAGCCTCTGCTTTCGGGTCAGGTCATGATCTCAGGGTCCTGGGATTGAGTCCCGCATGGGGCTCTCTGCTCAACGGGGAGCCTGCTTCCTCCTCTCTCTCTCTGCCTGCCTCTCTGCCTACTTGTGATCTCTCTCTCTCTCTGTGTCAATAAATAAATAAAATCTTTAAAAAAATGAAATAAAATAGAAATGTAGCTGTTCAGTTGCACAGTCACATTTTGGGTGCCAAACAGCCATGGGTGGCTAGTGATCACCATATTAGATGGTGCTTGTTACCACAGAAAGTTATATACTTCTTTAGAAAATAAGATGCCACATACACGGCAAAGTTTGTTTACCAGTTTGTTGTAAGGTCTCTGGATAGTAAATTCAAACTATTGCTCATGATTTGAGGATACTGTCACAGGATAAATTATATAGCCTAGTTCACACAAAAAGGTCAACCTCCCTGTAGAATTTTTTTTTGAAAGATTTTCTTTTAAATTTATTTATTTGACACACAGAGAGAGAAATCACAAGTAGGCAGAGAGGCAGGCAGAGAGAGGAGGAAGCAGGCTCCCTGCTTAACGAGCCTCAATCCCAGGACCCTGAGATCATGACCAGAGCCGAAGGCAGAGGCTTAACCCACTGAGCCACCCAGGCGCCCTCCTAGTAGGATCTTTATAAAAGCCAGCCAAGTTTCTCTTCAGAGGTAGAAAGTTACTCCTTTAAAAGACCAAGAGACCATTACTAAGGTTTCAACACATTATAATCAGTCAGTTGCATAATTTCAGACCTAGAAGTTACAGGTAAAGTTTGGGCAAAGGTTTCTAGAAAAAATTTATAGGACAAATGAAGTAATACACATTATACTGAAAATTACGTAACAAGCATATAAAACATATTCCCCAACTGTCCTTTGACATCAATACATTATTCATTCAAATAATCCTATCTTGGGAGTAACAAAAAACAAAAAAATAGTCTGGAAAGATCTGGTGGTTAAGAACATGGATTCTAGATCAGTATACCCAACTTCAAATCCAGCTCTGTCACTGATTACCTATGCCATCCTGGAGAAATGTACTTAATCTACCTCCCTGGGACAACATAGGGTTATTGAAAGGATTAAATGGGTTATTTAAAACAACCAGGCACCAGTAAACTCTCAGTAAGTGTTAAATAGTATTATATTTGATCTACCCTTACATCTTGATCTTATTTCTTTAAATTAAATGTGGGTGGACTCTAAAGTATAATCATCTCTCTGGTTATAAGTATTTAAGTAAAATAGTAAAAGCTAATGCTATTATATAACATATACATTTACGTGGTGCTTTAAGACTTTTTTTATACTTTCTATATATTTCATGTTGAATTATAACAAAAACAATTATAGGATTACCCTAGTTTTAACAGAATTAAATACAGCACTTAGAGCCAGCAACAAACAATGGAGACTGACCATGTGTACCCTAGTGATCTTTTTATCATAACAAAGAAGAGATAAAGTAGAAATAAGTTTACTGAAAATCTGATCAAACTTAGAATGATTGTAACTTATGTGAAATTATCGCGGCTAAGAATCCTAAGAAACCTCAATGTATACATTCTCCAGACCACTGAATGGCTGTTACAGGAGGATAATAAAGGTATTTAGAAAATGGGTTTAATTAACACAATGATTAAAACTCAGGGAACAAAACAAGAAGGGAGAGCGGCAACAATACTAGAGATGGAAGACTCTCAAAAGAATACTAGAGTGTGCCGGATAAACTATTATAATACTAGTCAAATCTCATATGAACAATGTTAATTATACATTAATTTAAAAAACCTTTATATAAACAAACTGGTATTACTATGTGACAAGCTATGAAACTCAGCTACAGATAATATAATTTATAAGAGCCTAACATATAGTTTTCACTTTAATATACATTCATTAAATAAATTACTAAATCATGAATTACCAAAATTCCAAGATTAGTCCAAGAACTAAGGGATAAAAAAGGGTCTACCTTGTCAATAATTGACTGCATATGAGACTTGTGAGACTGGTCTCCATAAAGTAAAGAGGACCATTGGTCTGGTGCAATTCGTAAGCCTGCTTCCATAGCAATTTGCACTATTTGAGAGTCATGTTCTCGCCGCAGAGCTTCATAGGTTCTAAATTCTTCCTTCAGCTGCATCAAAGAAGAGTCTTCATCACGTTTGGTGACCTAATAAGACACACATAATCTCATGAGTCAGGTAAAAAACAAAATGAGTTTATATGAGCACATGTAGAGAACAGATCATTTTTAATATAACAAATTTCTTTTAACAATAACAAGATTAAAATGGAACACACTGTTTTGCCTGTAAAACATTTCCCCTTTAAAGACATCAAAATCAGGGCGCCTGGGTGACTCAGTTGTTAAGCGTCTGCCTTCGGCTCAGGTCATGATTCCAGGACTGGGATCGAGCCCCGCATCAGGCTCCCTGCTTGGCGGGAAGCCTGCTTCTCCCTCCCGCTCCCCCTGCTTGTGTTCCCTCTCTCGCTGTGTCTCTGTCAAATAATAAATAAAATCTTTAAAATAAATAAAGACAGACAGACATCAAAATCTTACGAATAGATCTTGCAGAAAGAATGTGCTGGAGCAAAATCCCAAGACTGGATAGACCTTAAGACATACAGGGATGTGTAGATACACATTTTTTTTTTTTTTTTTTTTAAAGATTTTATTTATTTATTTCACAGAGGGAGAGAGATCACAAGGAGGCAGAGAGGCAGGCAGAGAGAGAGGGGGAAGCAGGCTCTCTGCCGAGCAGAGAGCCCGATGTGGGCCTCGATCCCAGGACCCTGAGATCATGACCTGAGCCGAAAGCAGAGGCTTTAACCCACTGAGCCACCCAGGCGCCCTAGATACACATTTTTGAAAAGAAAAAAATACTTGAGGCACCTGTCTGGCTCAGCCAGTACCGCATGTGACTCTCGGTCTCAAGGCATGAATTCAAGCACAACATTGGATATGAAGCCTGTTTATAGATATATCATATGTATGTATACACACACATATACACACAGCAAATACTTTAAAAAAGGGAAAATATGCAATTATTTTTGAAAACAAAACAAAACAATGTATGTTTCTTCTTCATAACTGTGGATTATTAAACTTGGTCTTGCCTGGCACTGAGTTGGCTGATAGGCCTAACTGAAAGAGCTTCAATCAGATGCTGATATGATTCTAAAGATGATTAATAATCTGTGCTTAATCTTCCAGGGAGTTTTGCAGGCTGGGCCGTCATCAGAAAGTATACATTAACGATGACAGTATCTTTTAGTAATTAAGGTGATTAACCCTTATTGAGCCCTTAGTATATTCTAGTCAGTGTGTTAATTTATTAACCATCATATTGACATAACGATTCATTTAATTCTCTAAACTTGTTGAGGTAGATACTATTGTTATTTTTGCTATATTGCTACATTTTGAATCAAGCTGGATTTGGGCTAAAGGCTCAAGAATCAAAGTCGAATAATATTTTTTAAAAGATTTTATTTATTTGAGATAGAGTGAGAGAGAGCACGCGCATGAGAGCGAGAGAGAGAGAGAGAGAGAGAGAGAGAGAGAGAGAGAGAGAGAGCGCGTGCGCGCGCATGAGCAGGGGGGAGGGGCAGACGGAAAAAAAGAGAAGGCTCTCCACTAAGCAGGGAGCCCAACCCAGGGATCAATCCCAGGACCCTGGGATCACGATCTGAGCCAAAGGCAGATGCTTAACCAACTGAGCCACCCAGGTACCTACAAAGTAAAATAATTAATTCTAGTCCAGGATCACCTGTATCCTAACATATTTCAGAATATATTTTTACCTAATGTTAACCTTTTATTCCCATAAGTACCCAAATTCCTCTAGTAGAAAATTCCCATTTTTGGGCGCCTGGGTGGCTCAGTGGGTTAAAGCCGCTGCCTTCGGCTCAGGTCATGATCCCAGAGTCCTGGGATTGAGGCCCGCATCGGGCTCTCTGCTCGGCAGGGAGCCTGCTTCCTTCTCTCTCCTCTCTCTCTGCTTGCCTCTCTGCCTACTTGTGATCTTTCTCTCTGTATCAAATAAAAAAATAAAAATCTTTTTAAAAAAATAAATAAATAAATAAAAATCTTAAAAAAAAAAGAAAATTCCCATTTTTTTCTTCCACCAAAGAAAACTACAGCAAGACTTCTAGGTCATCCTGATTATATTTTTAAATGTATTCCATTCTTATTATAGGAAGGTCTAACTTAAATTTTGTTGGTTAAGTCCATAAAAGACCAAATAGATTTAAAAAAAAAAATCAAGAACCAAGTCACAGAAACAAAGGTATTTTGCCACTATTCAAAGGCAAGTCAAAAGACCAAATACATATGTGGATGTATAAAAACATCCTCTCAATACAGGCTAAACCTTATTAAAATGTAGAATGTTTTCTATGTGATATACTAGGGTTCCCTGGCCTTGGTTCTCAAAACTGTCTTTTAACTAAAAACAGTCAGAGATTTCTAAAAGATGCATGTCTAAAGTTAAGTCCTGGAACTATACTGTACTAAGAAAAACCAGGATTATCCCTGTCTGAAAAGGTTTTTCTCTAAAGATTTAATTATTTATTTATCATGATCTGAGCTGAAGGCAGACACTTAAGGACTGTGCCACCCAGGCACCCCTGAAAAGGTTTTTCAAATGGAAATAAAAGAGATGCTAAAAGGATGCAGCTAGAACACAGCTATATGGACACACACAGCTACAAGGAAGAATGGAAAATTCCTACTGATATGAGTTCCACAAAGAAAATGAAATAGATATTGGTAGATACTTAACAGAAACTCAGCCATAGTGAATAAAATTTAGGGTATGGACCTATTGTGATGAGAGAAGTTAAGTCTTCTCATGATGGAGATTATAGTATATATTACCAGCAAGAGAAAAAAAACAGGTAGACAATGAAATAAAGGGAAAGACTCATGACCCAAATGAAAAATGATTGTATTTTTACAAATTTCCAATATCTTTTCAATTAGTATTAATGCTTTTAATTAGGACTGAGAGACGTTCACTGTGGGTATTCTGGGGTTTCTGGACCCCTTATTATTCTTAACACAGGAAGGATGGTTTCCTTTTCTTTCGTTTTTTTTTTTTTTTTTTTAGATTTTATTTATTTATTTGACACAGAGAGAAAGAGAGATCACAAGAAGGCAGAAAGGCAGAGAGAGAGGAGGAAGCAGGCTCCCCGCCGAGCAGGGAGCCTGATGCAGGACTTGATCCCAGGACCCTAAGATCATGACCTGAGCTGAAGGCAGAGGCTTTAACCCACTGAGCCACCCGGGCGCCCTTTCTTTCATTTTTTAAGCTTGCAATATTGTGTCTGTCTGGTGCTGTTATTAGAGAACAAAGAACTTTAGAAACAGATATTCTAAAGTATATTCCACATTATATTGTACAATCTTGTTATTATAATCATTACAACCAATATGAGTTATTTGGGGACAATCTAAACTCGCTGGGAATTATTTTGGCTAGAGTTTCTAACAGTTCCAGAAGCACCTAGGCCAAGGAATATACTATACTTCGGTATAGACCTGGAGTGCACACAATGACCTGGAGGTCATTTTCTGTACATATATAATCTGACTCTAGAAAGAAACATAATAATGCAGGCATTTACTCAGAGTTTTAAATTTTTTTAAAAATTAAACTGGTATGCTTTCAGGGCGCCTGGTTAAGTGTCTGCCTTCAGCTCAGGTCATGATCCTAGGGTGCTGGGATGGAGCTCCAGGTGGGGGTCTCTGCTCAGCAGAGAACCTGCTTCTCCTCTGTCTGCCACTCCCTCTGCTTGTGCTATGTCAAATAAATAAATAAAACATTAAAAAATATATAAATAGTTTTCATATTTATAAATGTTTTTATTTACTTATAAAATATAGTATTTATATATTTAATACAGTAAATGTTTTGTATTTATATACAAATAATAAAAATATACAAATAAATATAAAATATTTATATACTTATATATAAAATACATTATTTATAAAAATAATGTTTTCCTGTTGATTCTATAAACCGTTCTTTCTCAGGAAATGAGAAAATAAGCTATAGTAGACTGTAGGATTTTTTAGTTTGAGTGTCAGATGAGGGGACATGGTGACCCAAGAATGGATATCCTCAGTTTGTATGAATTAAAAAATCTTTAGCAGCATGCCTCTCTGGTCCGTGAAGTACTAGTTATGTGTGTGTCAGAAGCAAGACGCCTTCACATTAAGAAGTAAGGGAAACAGGATGAATGATAAATGATATACAGTGAGCACTGATGTCTGAAGTAGTGCTGATTCAACTTGGGATAAAAAAGCGTATGTCCAACATTACTATATATACTGAAAATGAAATGACAAATGTAACTCCAGTACTGTATATGTGGAATTACAGCAGGAGCAAAGAGCAAAATGAAACTTCTTGCTTTAGTTACTCTTTTCTTTTTTTTTTTTTTTAAAGATTTTATTTATTTATTTGACACAGAGAGAGAGATTACAAGTAGGCAGAGAGGCAGGCAGAGAGGGAGAGGAGGAAGCAGGCTCCCTGCTGAGCAGAGAGCCCGATGCGGGGCTCGATCCCAGGACGCTGAGATCATGACCTGAGCTGAGAGCAGAGGCTTTAACCCACTGAGCTACCCAGGCGCCCTAGTTAATCTCTTTTCAAACCGATTCTGCATATAGTGTTGGTAGAAAAATGACATAGCTTATTAGCCTCTTTAATATAAAAATCTATAAACCTCGGTTTTATCCATGTTGTTCAATATCTAATATACAAAACTTAATATAACAAGATTTAACTTTGATAGGACACCATCTACATTCTTTTTATTATTTTTATATTTTTCAAAAGAAAAATTATTGAAATTTTCTGAGGGGCAACTTTATTAAACTTAAAAGTTTTACTACTTAAGTTTGGGAAAAAGACAATGTTTCCTTTTTTTTTTTAAATTTTATTTATTTGGGTGCCTGGGTGGCTCAGTGGGTTAAAGCCTCTGCTTTCGGCTC
>LNAC01000344.1:1635229-1648329 GCA_002007465.1 Ailurus styani
CTGCTCAGCAGGGAGCCTGATGTGGGGACTCTGTCCCAGAACCCTGAGATCATGACCTGAGCCTAAGGCAGAGGCTCTAAAACACTGAGCCACGCAGGTGCCCGACAATGTATCCTTTTAAGCTGAAATTTAACAGTAGTTCATACCTTGAAGCAGGAAGCTCTATAAAGGAGCTGGACAACATGCCCAATACTAGTTTTAGAGGCCTGAGGAAACCGCGGCTCCAACCTTTGCACCACAAAGAGAACCAATACTTTTCTTGACAGAGCAGAACCATCTTCCAAGGCCAGGAGAACCAGCTTTAGAGCTTCCTCTTGCATTGCTAGGAAAAGTTAGGCAAAACCAAAATTTATCATGTATAAAGATAAGATAAATTTATTAGAAGGGCAATATTTAATGATTTCTGCAGGTACCACTCGATGGGCAACACAACACTATAACACATATTCACAGACTTTCTAACCATTTTGGGGCGATTTTATATTACACTGCATATTTTATTTAAGAAAGCAGATAAAAAATACATTCAAGAAAAATTTCTATCAAATTGAAAACTTTTGACATTGAGAAAAGTTGTATAAGCTCTAAAATACTGACATGGAATTATCCAAGCCATGACTGTCGAATGGGATATTTCTTGGTAATAACAGAATATCACAAAGAATTAGCCTTTGTACATCACGCTTACAATTCTTAATACCATATTTCTAGAATTACTAGTATAGTAAATATCAAACTTTAATCACATACCTGGTCCAAGGAACTGGCAGCCCCTAGCCCTAACTGCTGCCCAAAGATTAGAGGAGAGTTGCTGAGGATTCTGGTGCTGAAGAATGAGCTCTGTAACTGTTCGTTCACCTAAAGATCGAGCTGCTCTCATAGCACGAATCCTGCCTTCTTCTTCCACTAGCTGGCAGTGGACCAAAGTCACCAGCTTCCTCTGCATTGGGCGACTCAGAACACTCTGAGTAGTGCTATTCAGACCCACTCCTTTAAAAGAGAGTATAAAGTTATTTCTAGGTTTATAATGCAATTTTAGAGTCTAGAAAAACTTGCTCTGATGGGCTGACTGACTTACACATACATGAATAGTTCCCGGTTCTACCAGAATGTTTAAAATAAATAATAGATAAAATTACATAAAACCTAGTTTGCATTTTAAAAGTATACAAAAGCTGTTCTCTCATGTAACTCATCTAACACTCATGACAACATTAAATATATCATTATTCATCACAACCATGGAGGAAAAGGGGGAAAAGGCCAGACAACATTAATAATTACTCAAAACATGAGGTTACAACTGTTTTAGCATATTATTTTATAATGGTTAATTTTACCTTCCTAGTGAAATAATAAGCCATAATGGCAAGGCAGCAAAAGCAACTTCCAATTTTATTTCATTCCCTATAGCACACCATATAAAACTGAATAGAAGGCAGACAATCCAGAGTTGTCAAATGATGGAGAGCCCTTCTGAAACCACTAGCACATTCATTTTTGCAACTCAAATGTTTCCAACATCACATAAACTCTAAATTCACCTATTTCATGTGGTTTGTAATGATGTTATTTAGTGTTTGTGGGTTTCATTTACAATAAATAAGTGAATTTCATTAGCATTCACTTATAGCCCCCAATTTTTTTTAAAGATTTATTTATGGGGCGTCTGGGTGGCTCAGTTGGTTAAGTGTCTACCTTCAGTTCAGGGCATGATCCCAGTGTCCTGGGATCCAGCCCTGTGTCAGGCTCCCTGCTCAGTGGGGAGCTGGCTTCTCCCTCTCCTCCCCACTTGTGCTCTCTCTCTCGCTATCTCTGTCGCTCTCTCTCAAATAAATAAAATCTTTAAAATAAATAAACAAATAAGTAAAATGAAAGATTTATTTATTTTAGAGAGCATGGGGAGGGACAGAGAGAGAGAGAGAGAGAGAGAGAGAGAGAGAGAGAGAAACTCAAGTAAACTCCGAGCTGAGCACGGAGTCTGACATGGGGCTCAATCTCATGACGTGAGCTGAAACCAAGAGTCAGACACTTAATTAACTGTGCCATCCAGGCACCCCTACAATTTTTATGATAATAAAAACATCTTTAATAAACATGTTTAGCATGGATAGTTGCATCCGATTTACCTCTAGCGCTGCTGAGTGGTTTCAGGTACAATGCTAATTCTTCTACACATTTCTTGGCTTCCTCATAATGCTTTGTATCTTCAACCCCACTACACAAAGTAATGGGTTGCTGCTCAGGGACCTTGAGGTCAAAAGAAAAGGTCTGCATGAGTACTCATTAATTGTTTTACTGAGTATATTTTATGCACTGCTACTCTGTAGTAACATCAAAGCTCCCACTAAATTTATTGAATTCTTCCAAAGGCCTTTTCTATACCAATACATAAAATTTAATGCACTGTTTTGGGTTTTTTTTTGGTAATAGCTTTACTGAAATATAATTTGTATACCATATAAGTCACCCATTTAAAATATACAATTCAATGGTTTTTAGTATATTCATAGTTGTGCAACCATAACCACAATTTTAGAACATTTTCATCATCCCTCCAAAGAAGGCCATACTTTTTTAAGTCTCCCCTCTCATATTTTCTCCCAACTCCCCACCAACCTTAGGAAAACACTGATCTATTTTCTGTCTCTATGGAGTTGCCTACTTTGGACATTTCACATTAACAGAAATCATAGAATTATATAACTTCTAAAGTGGCTATACTATCTTTTACTCTCACCAGCAATAAATGAGTTCTGTTGCTCCACATCCTCACCAGGATTTGGTACTGTCAGTGTTTTGGATTTTAGCTATTCTAATTGGTGTGTAGCAGAATCTTATTGTTTTAATTTGCAATTCCTTGATAACAAATGATGTTGAGCAACTTTTCATTTGCTCGTTTGCCATCTGTATATCCTCTTTGGTGAGGTGTCTATTAGATCTTTTCCCATTTTAAAATTATGCCCTTTTTATTATTGAGTTGTAAGAGTCTTTTATATAACCTAGACACGACTTTCTTTCAGATATAGGAGTTACAATTATTTTCTCCCATTCTGTCAGCTGTTCTTTCACTCCCTAATGGTGTCTTTTGAAGCACAAAGTTTTAAGTCTTGATTTAATTCAATTTACATTTTATTCCTTGTGCTTTTCATGTCATATCTTAAAAAAACCCACTGCTTATTCCAAGATCATGAAGATTTAGGAGTTCTGTAGTTTTAGCTTTTACATTTAGTTTTTGGTTCATTTTGAGTTAGTTTTTGTATATGGTGTGAGGTAGGGATCCAAATTCATTCTTTTGCATTTGGATATCCAGTTTTCCCAGCACCATTTGTTGGGAACACTGTCCTTTCCTCACTGAATTGTCTTGGAAACGTTGTCAAAAATCATTTCATATGTGTGGGTTTATTTCTGGGCTCTGTTCTATTCCACTGAACTAAATGTCTGTCTTTATACCAGTATCACACTGTCTTGATCATTGTAGTTTTGCAGTTTCAAAATCTGGAGTGTGATTCCTCCAACTTTGTCCTTTTTCAAGATTGTTTTGACTATTTGTGGTCCCTTCTGATACCATACGAATTTTAGGATGGGTTTTTTGTTGTTGTTGTTTCTGCAAAAAGAAAAACCACCACTGGGAGTTTGACAGAGCTGGCACTGAATTTGTAGATGGCTTTGGGTAGTACTATGACCTTACCAATATTAATTCGGCCAACCCATGAACACACAATGTCTTTCTATTTATTTATGTCTTCTTTAAATTTCTTTCAGCAATGTTTTATAGTTTTTCAGTGCACAAGTCTTTCTCCTCCTTTGCTAAATTTATTCCTAAGTATTTTATTATCTGATGCTACTGTAAGTGGATTCATTTTCTCAACTTCCTTTTGGATTGTTCATTGCTAGTGTATAAAAATGCAACTAACGTGTCAACTTTGTATTCTGCAACTTTGCTTAATTCATTTATGAACTCTAACAGCTTTCTAATGGAAATCTTTAGAGTTAAAATAGTGGCTACTATGTATTAAAATGCCCTATCCTTGTTCCTTAAAATGTTAAAAATAGAAACACCCTACAATCCAGCAATTA
Organism: Ailurus styani; assembly: GCA_002007465.1. NCBI lineage: Eukaryota > Metazoa > Chordata > Mammalia > Carnivora > Ailuridae > Ailurus > Ailurus styani. Next base: position 1,639,310 of record LNAC01000344.1, read on the forward strand.
CACTACTAGGTATTTACTCACAGGATATAAGAATACAGATTCAAAGGGATACATACATCCCCATGTTTTATAATAGCATTATCAACAATAGCCAAACTATGGAGAGTGCCCAAATGTCCATTGACTGATGAATGGATAAAGATGATGTGAGATATATATATATATGAATATTACTCAGCCATCAAAAAGAATGAGATCTTGCCATCTGTAATGACATGGACGGAGCTAGAATATATCATGCTAAGTGAAATAAATCAGTCAGAGAAAAAAATATCTTATGATCTCACTCATATGTGGAATTTAAGAAAAAAAAAACAAAGGAATACATGGAAAGGGGGAAAAGAAAAAAAGGAAAGAGGGAAACAAACCCTAAGAGACTCTTAATGATAAAGAACAATCTGAGGGCAGATGGAGGGCTGTGGGTGAGAGGATGGGCTAGATGGGTGATGGACATTAAGCAGGGCACTTGTTATGAGCAGTGGGTGTTGTATACAAGTGATGAATCATTGAATTCTACTCCAGAAACCAATACTGTACTGTAAGTTAACTACCTAAAATTTTAAAAAATAATAAAATGCCCTATCCTCAAATATAAACATTAGTTGTTTCAGTTAAGATGTAACAAGGTCTTACTCATAGACTCACATACTTACACATAGACTCACAAGGTCTAACTCAAAGTTAGTTCATCTTTAGACAATTTTATTTAAAAAAGCAAGCTTTGGTTATTTGCTATTAAATAGTATATTTCTAAAACGACTACCCTTAATAAGTCTATTTTTAAAATGTTTCCAAGCTATCATAGTGGGATTTTCAAAATAAAGAGAAATGATTTGAAATGAAAAATTAAGTATAAGAAGCAAAAGGATTTACTGCACTTTCCCCTTTGACAATTATTATGTAGTGTTATTGGTGACATCACCAGTGAGGTTTATAATTAAGTTTTCCTTTCGAATAGGTTACTCTAAAACTGCTCTCTTCATCTCCAACATACATAATATCAACCTTTCCTACATTTTAGCAGCTTATATCAAGACTGATCTAGGGGGGGCACCTGGGTGGCTCAGTGGGTTAAAGGCTCTGCCTTCGGCTCAGGTCATGATCTCAGGGTCCTGGGATCGAGCCCCGCATCGGGCTCCCTGCTCAGTGGGGAGCCTGCTTCCCGCCCCCCCCTCTGCCTGCCTCTCTGCCTACTTGTAATCTCTCTCTGTCAAATAAATAAAATCTTAAAAAAAAAAAAAAAGACTGATCTAGGGAACCTTAACGGGGCCAGATCCAAAGTTCCAATATATTTATTCAGAAAATGATTTATGGTAAATATATGGCATTTCAGACTCACACTATGCAAATTTAGTAAAGGATTACTTAAATAAATCATATCTAGCTTTCAACAACTCGCTTCCTTGGCTTTGTGAAATCTTCTGAAGATACCACTAATCTCTAAATTTGAGAATACAGACATTAAATTTTAGAGTACTACCATCAGAATTGCTGGACTAACTTTTACATTTAGATACCTAAGGATATTTGCTCCTACTCTAGAAAAATGGTTCCCAATAGGCTCTCTAGTTCTTGTCACTGTCTTCATCTTTCATTTCAGTTAGTGTCTACTAAGGAAACTGTCTGAAGTAGCTTCACTTTTCCTATTAAGTAAAATGCAATGGTTTTATGGGTAATATTTTCCTCAATATTAAGAGGTCCCTGTGACTTATCCTCTTAGGTTTCTCTAGTGATCTGAACAGCTGAGATTGTTGAGAAAGGCTAACCATCAGATTAAATGTTCCTGTGCTATGACCGAAGAACACTGCACTGCCACAATATATCTCCTGACACACTGAAATAAAGCATTTGCACAGTAACTGAACAGATTTTTCTATCTATTTAGATAGAAGGCAATGTTGCCCCATTTTAATTCAACAAGTTTCCCTTAGGAGAAAAACACATACACTCAGAAATTAAAAAGAACAGTAAGTCACCCATCTTACCTGAGCACCCACTAGCTGCAGCAATGCTGAGTTCACGGGGAGGAGCTCAATGTCTGTATTGATAGTGGTCTGGTCAAATGGGCAAGCCTTGCGGTGAAGTTTATTCAGGCACATCTTGCAGACAGTATGGCCACAACCCAAACTGATGGGCTTTCGAATTGTTTCATCGAAAGTCTGAGTGCAAATTGGGCAGGAGAGGAAATCTGTCCACTGTGGAGCTTGTACAGGCATTGTTACTGGAGTTACAATTCACTAACACACACACATACACACAAAATAATCTAAAGCAAAGATTCCACTGGAATCAAAATCTTTGAAAAAAGTTTTTTTTTTTTTTAAATATCTTCTGTAGATACAGTCAGCACATAGTGTGAAATATAACCTGGAAAACAAAAAAGAGAGAGAGAGAAATTAGTGTGTCTTCCTTTTCAATTAAACTGCATTCAATCCACTACCTACAACCTTTTATACCACACTGATAGCACTATACTACATTGTTTTCGCACTTCTATAGAATGAGCGCCATAACAAAACATCTAGTTTTATCCCTTCACTGTAGAGATGGGGAGTGGACCCCAGAAAGAAAATTACTTGCTCAAGGTAACAAATGAAGTTAGTAATAAAGTTAGATCCAGTATCTAAGTCTCTGAAATTTATTGAAGTCTATGATTATATTGAAGAATTAAGTCTTTTTAAGTTGTTTAAGAACATTATTTCTTGATGTGAACACCAGTTACATCAATCTGTTCAGCTGTGAAAATTTATCAAATTCTACACTAATATGTATATTTCTATACATATTACACCTCAATAAAGAGTTTTTAAAAATTGGCCTAAAGTAGGGGTGCTTGGGTGGCTCAGTGGGTTAAAGCCTCTGCCTTCAGCTCTCGTCATGATCTCAGGGTCCTGGGATTGAGCCCCACATTGGGCTCTCCACTCAGCAGGGAGCCTGCTTCCCCCTCTCCCTCTGCCTGCTTCTCTGCCTACTTGTGATCTCTTTCTCTCTGTCCAATAAATAAAATCTTTAAAACAAAAATTTTCCTAAAGTAAAAACTATCTTAAAATATTTTATCATCAAATTGGGTATGGGTGGGGTGCCTGGGTGGCTCAGTTGGTTGTGCATCTGCCTTCAGCTCAGGTCATGATCTTAAGAGTCCTGGGATGGAGCCCCCAGTCGGGCTCCCTGCTTGGCAGGGAGCCTGCTTCTCCCTCCTCTCCCTGCTCTTGCTTTCTCTAGCTCAATCTCTCTCTCTCAAATAAATAAATAAAATCTTAAAAAAAAAAAAGTCTTTAAATTAAAAAAAAGTCTATGGGCTTTTTTAGTTTGTTTTTAAGGGTCTTAGATATTGTTAAGAATTTTATTTACAGGTAGTTATCTTTAAGCCCCTGGTATAGCCTATATTTATTGCTATAGTGTGTTGTACTGAATAACTGCATAGTTAAAATTATTCACTTCAAAAGACTTTTTAAAATCTCAAATTTATGAATGACAGGACAATTATTCAAATTATAATCAGATTCCATTGCTATCCTCTGTTTTTGGCAGAGGATAACAGCCAAATCACAAAACTTATCACGTGTGTCTAATAGAAATTCCTTTTATATATAAAATTCAACCTAAAATTTCCAGCACATATCTTAAACAATACCCACTACACTTACTCTAACTGTAGTTTCTAAAAATGAGAACTGATGCACAGAACAATAAATAGTATTACAAGTTTCTTCAAGATTTGATTATGCTCGAGACTGCTTACAAAGATGGAAAAATCATTTAAGCTGTCATTAACTAGGAAATAAATCATCTAGATACCTTATTTTGTGCATTACATTTAATTCTTGTTTTATTGAAATAACTCAACCTTAAATGCAAGCCCATTATTGATGAGAGAGCAGTTTTCATTAGGTATGCTGACAATGTATCCATTCATTCAGCAAATATTTACTAAAGCACTACTATGTGCCAGACTGAATTGTTGGGAAAACAGTGAAACAGCACAGTCATAATATCTGTCTTCTGAGTAATCTCAGTATTGTTTGGATTTTTGCAAAGTGTGCTATAAGAAAAATAGATTTTACCAAATTAATTTCACGTTCAGGATATAAAATCAAAGTTATCTGCATGTGTGTTAAAATGGCCCCTGCAATAACAAGAATGAGTAAATAAAGAAATTGCTCACATTTTGATTTCTATAATGTTTTAAAGTTAAATACTTCTAATAAAATAGACTTACTTAAATACAAGTATGTTTATATTAAATTATTACTATTTAGTAAATTGAAACACTCATCTAAAATGGTAAAAAAGAGAATAGTATCTAATTACTCTATTCAACTGCAGACTCAAATGCTACATTTGCGTATGGGGTTAGAGAATGCTCCAAAATAAAGAAAAAAGGGGTAAATTTTTAGAAGACATAATACTCAGAAAAAAGAAGTAGGTATTAGTCATAAACTGCTTGCTGAAAGTATCACCCACATGAACTTTTCTATAGATTAGCATGGCAATTTATATTCATGCCTGTGAAGAATCTGATCTTGTGTTAATCTCTACAAAGCAGAGGTTAATGGTTCCTTCCTTTTTGTTAGTATGGCCTTGTAAACAACTTAAAATTTGTTAATCATAAAGATAAAACACAGCGCTTTATTCTCTCAAGCACTATAAACTATACAAACCCTAAAGGGCACAAAACGTAAATACTTTATTGTACATTGTTATAATTTTTACTATTTACATAGCTATGTGCCACATACTATGCTAAATGCCTTATACAGAGCACTTATAAAAGGTAGATAATTACTGTTATCCCATTTTACAGATTTGATAAATGGAAGGTTTAGAGAGACTGAGTAAGATAAAAAGAAAGAAGGCTAAGTAGTAAACCCAGATATTCTGGCACAAAACCCAAACTCTTAACCATATCACCATTCACAAATTAAAGGTTAAATATAAATAAGGAAGAACTACTACTTGTGACTTCATTCAAAAACCAATGTCACAAAACTGTCCTAAGAGCTACTGACCTCACAGTAATTCTGCTAAATTTACTGCCAAATCTAATGGTCAGGTCACTGTTCTAATCTCATTTGTATTCTCAATAAGATATGAAACAGATGACTACTAACTTCCTGCTTCTTGAAAGTGTCAATGAAACACATTCCCCTCATCCTTCCAACTTGCTATGTTTTTGATCTCTTAAACTCCTAAATGTTGGAATCATCAAATCTCTATTTTGAGACTCCTTTTCTCATCATTTTTCAGCTAAAATCCTGAAACAGCTTTCTATTAGATTTAGAATAAAATATGGATTTCTTATTCTGGTTTATAAAACCCTGAATGATATGACCTATTATTCTATTTCAACTTCATTTTCTAACACTTATCTCACCACCCGCAGTACTGTCTAGCTACTCAAGGGAAGCTTGTTCCCACCTTCGTGTGTTAAGACGAGGTATTCTCTCTAATCTTTGAATTGGAAGCCACTCTTTATCACTTTGATGCCAACAAAATGTCAAGTCCTCCCTGACCACTTAAAACTCTAAATCACTTTCTAGTCCATCACTATATTTAAATTCTCTATAAAACATTTCCATCATCTATAAGTAGCATTTTCTTTCTTATATTTTAATCTGCTTAATATCTATCTTCTGTAAGAATATAGATTCTACAAGAGCTGAAACCTAATGTGTCTTGTTCACTATGGAAGCTATAGCTCCTTACCACAATTTAGGCACACTAAAAATTTTGTGTGTAATTGCAGAGAGTTCACAGACCTGTGGAAATCTATTCAGAAATCTCTAGAGTACTTAAACACTCAATTAAGAAATTCTAATCTATATTATTCCTTAACGAGTCTTAAAAAATTACAAATATTTGAGATTTATTACATGTCAGATACTGCAATATGGAAAACAGGTAGAAAATATGGTCAACATCAGTTTTACAGACTTGAAAACTCATGGCTCTCCTATATGATCTCAGATCTGTGCTGCCGTAACAAATTTTCCAAATTATTCTGTTGTAACAAGAATTTTTTAAAACAGAATCACAAAATTTTATTGGTAAAAGATACCTTAGTGGGCACCTGGGTGGCTCAGTGGGTTAAAGCCTCTGCCTTCACTCAGGTCATGATCTCAGGGTCCTGGGATTGAGGCCCACATCAGGCTCCCTGCTCAGTGGGGAGCCTGCTTCCTCCTCTCTCTCTCTGCCTGCCTCTCTGCCTACTTGTGATCTCTCTCTCTCTGTCAAATAAATAAATAAAACCTTAAAAAAAAAAGATACCTCAGAGATCATCTGGTTCTAGCCTAATTTTTCAAGATGAGATACTAACATTTACTTCTGTCCCTATCAAAAGCAAATATTATTAAGCTTTGTCAAATACCTCTTTTCATTTAATCTTTAAAACCCAAAGAACCGGAGGCCTGGGTGGCTCTGTCAGTTAAGCATTTGCCTTTGGCTCAGGTCATGATAGGTTTCTGAGATCAAATCCCGAACTGGCTGGCTCCTTGCTCAGCAGGGAGCCTCCTCCTCCCTCTGCCAGCAGCTCCCCACCGCCACCTCCCCATGCTCTCTCTCTGACAAATAAAATCTTTAAAAACAAATAAATAAAACCCGAAGAACTTGGAATCATTTTCCTTCTTCTTGCAGAGAAATAAAAAATAACATTCAGAGAACTCTGTCCAATGTCACACATGTAGTAACTGGCAAAGTCAAGAAGACACAGCCACCTCAAGTCAGTACTTAATACTAAAGCCTATGTGCACTTTCCACTGCACCAATCTGACATGGAGAAGACCAAAAGCAAGACAAGTAAAATAGTTACAAAGTCATGCAGCTTGATAATGGCAGAGCTACGATTAGAAACCAAGTTTCCTGACTCCTAGTTCTAGTGTCCCCTGCACCCCCACTGGATTGCCTTGCATATAAACCATCACCAGACACCTGATTTTTAAAATATTCTTGCATATGAAAACCACAGTTGACAATATTTGGCTTGGCTCAAAGCAGCCATTAATCTTGGATATAATATGTTAAGAGTGTATATATACACATACTCATTCTTCTGGGAATAAGATCCCTGACTTTTATCAGATTCTCAACGGTTTTATTTGGGGAGGAAGACAGGGGGAAGAAGGTAAGTATCACTGACTCAGACATATTAAAATAAAGTAACTGGTGGAAACGTAAGAATATAAAAAAATTATAATTTATATGAACATGGATCTCCTCTGTATCTGCACCACAATCTCAACAAACTAACTCTTGTAAATTTTTTTAAAAGTGATGTTCGTGTACATCAAACATTTTTTTTACACGGTTACACTTAAGTGTCTCCCTCCCACCCCTATTTCCCATCCCTCTAGTCCTCATTTCCACCCCACCTCCAAAGATAAACCACTGCTATTATTCTCTTCCAGTTTCTCTATTCATCTAGCTCAAATATATACTATTAATTGGAAAGAAAACATTTTAAATGAAGTTATTTATAAGTCTTCTATCCCTTTCTTCATTAAACCAGTTTTTTGTAGAAATTATACCTAGAGGGGCACCTGCATGGCTCAGTTGGTTAAGCATCTGCCTTCAGCTCAGAGTCATGATCCCAGGGTTCTGGGATGGACCACATAGGGCTCCCTGCTCAGCAGGGTGTCTACTTTTCCCTCTCTCTCTGCCCTTCCCCCTGCCCCTGTGTGCGCACTCTCTCTCTAATGAAATCTTAAAAAAAAAAAAAAAGAAATTATACCTAGAAACCTTTCTCCATTCCCAGTAAAAATTAAACAGTCCATACTTGCAAAAAAGTGTTTTACTGGTCTCTACTATATGCCCAGCCGTGGGGGATAAAAAACAGTGAACAACCAAGTCATTCCAAGTCTGCATAGACCTTACATTGTTTCCTCCATTACCTATATAAACAATAATGACATAAACTAAATAACATGACTCCAAGGCATGGTAAAAGATATTGTGTAAAGGCAAAAGACAGGGAAATATAAGTACATATAACAGAGATAATATAAACAAATTGGGGTGAGGTTGTATGGGAAATATCACTCAGGAAATAACACTTTCCTGAGGAAGTAATATTTATGGTACTACTTTAAAGATAAAGAGTAAATAAAAGTTATGGGAAGAACAATGCAAAATATGGATGCACAGATTCTAGGTAAGGAAAAGCATAACCACAAGCTCCAAGACAATAAAGAATATAGTACGGCTGGGTAGCTAGGAAAAAAACAAGAGGGAAACGAAAAACAAAAACAAAAAGCAAAGAAGAGAGCAAAAGAAAACAGGTAAGAGATTAGATGAAAGAATCAGCAAGGGGGCGCCTGGGTGGCTCAGTGGGTTAAAGCCTCTGCTTTCGGCTCAGGTCATGATCTCAGGGTCCTGGGATCGAGGCCCGCATCGGGGTCTCCCTGCTCAGCGGGGAGCCTGCTTCCTCCTCTCTCTCTCTGCCTGCCTCTCTGCCTCCTTGTGATCTCTCTCCCTCTGTGAAATAAACAAATAAAATCTTTAAAAAAAAAAGAAAGAAAGAAAGAATCAGCAAGGGCCAAATAACACAGGATCTTTTATCTCCTATTATTGTACTTGGTCATAATGTGAAGAGTAACATGAGGACACTGAAAGAGGCAGGAAGGATCTCACTTCATCGTTTTTAATACTCTCCAATCTCCATACTATTCTCACGAGTCATCGTTCACTGAGATTTCCTTCAAGGCTCAAACTGGAAAGAGAACCTGACAACACTATGTGATTTCTCTCTTTCACTACTGGGCCCTGAAGCACCACCTAAATGCTGTTACACCAACATCATAACTACTTTTAAGAAAACCTGGTATGGGGGGCGCCTGGGTGGCTCAGTGGGTTAAAGCCTCTGCTTTCGGCTCAGGTCATGATCTCAGCGTCCTGGGATCCAGGCCCGCATCGGGCTCTCTGCTCAGCAGGGAGCCTGCTTCCTCCTCTCCCTGTCTCTCTGCCTGCCTCTCCACCTACTTGTGATCTCTCTCTGTGTATCAAATAAATAAATAAAATCTTTAAAA
>LNAC01000344.1:1648549-1674278 GCA_002007465.1 Ailurus styani
GGGGGGGGGCTAGAAATCTTTGTAATTGAGAAAAATTGAAAATACTGTGTCCAAATAGGACAACAGCCAGAAAAACAGGGTATACACCTGTACTATGGAAACAGAACGAATAATTAAAAAGAAATTTATACATCAGAAATAGAAAGGGATCCAAGACATATTTTTTAAAAAAGATTTTATTTATTTGCTAGAGAGAGAGCATGAGAGAGAGTGAGTGAGCAAGAGCACAAGCAGGGGGAACGGTAGGCAGAAGGTCATGATCCCGGGGTCCTGGGATCGAGTTGGCATCGGACTCCCAGCTTCTCCCTCTCTCCTGCTCTCTAATTGTCAAATAAATAAATAAAATCTTTTAAAAAATAAATATCTTTCTCCAAAGTCATCTTTTCAAACATTCTCCAAACTTTCTCAAAGACAGATGTTTACATCATCTTCAACCACAAAACATATCTAAACCACACAGGACATATGGCTTAGTGAGTGTAATAAACATTCTTTCAGGCAAGAGTAAACATATGAAATAAAATTACTGAAACACCAAATACCAACATCCAAATCCTTTAGGCTTCTTCAAAGCAAGGTTCTGTCAGTAAAAAAAAAAAAAAAAAAAAAAAAAAATTTCANAAAAAAAAAAAATTCCTAAATAATTCCATTAATCAAAGTACATGTGTTCAAGGCCACCAGATAAATCATTATATGTTACGGGTCTGCCCAAATCTAGCTCAACAGGGGTAATTCTACTGGAGGCTTTCTAATCAGAAAAGCATGAATGATGGTCCTCTTTACTTCTAACAAAACCCAAAACGAGGGGCTAATGCTCAATGATGAGAGCAATGGTTAACTTTTCTATCAGTTAAAACAAGGCCTACTCCCCTATGTAAATGGCAATTAGTGATTTTACTAAGTGATAATACAAAACACACAAGACAGTTAATTAGCAATCAGTCCACCATGAAGAAGGCCCAAATGTTAAAATATCATATAAGTTCCCCAATAATATGCACATTTTTACACCAGGAATAGTGCTCATAGCTACTATAGACAAAATTATGACACAATACCTAAAAGAGCTTGGTTTTCTGAAAATAAAGCATGAATCAGGCATTATGCTAGTTGTTTTCAGATGCTTTTCTTTTTAAATGTGTACCATAAATCTAAACCACAAAATAAGCTACCATCAGTCACCAATATTTGTTAAGTACCAAGTAGGTGCCAGCACTTCAGTGCTCTATTCACAGCATCTAATTAATTAAATGTTCACAGGATCGCTGTAATGCAGTGATTATCTTCATTTTAACTATAAAGAAATCAAGAAGTGCCCAAAGACACAAAACTAGTAAGTACCAAGACTATGGTTCAAACTTGACCACCCTAACCCCCAAGCTGGTACTTTTAAATACTATAATTTGTGCCATCTTACAGATGAGCGTTAATAGTCATTAAGGCAGGGGAACTTTTAAGGGTGATGGAAATGTTCTAAACTTGGATTGTCGAGGGATGCCTGGGTGGCTCAGTGGGTTAAGCCTCTGCCTTCGGCTCAGGTCATGATCTCAGGGTCCTGGGATGGAGCCCCACATCGGACTCTGTGCTTAGCAGGGAGCCTGCTTCCCCCTCATCCTCTGCTTACCTCTCTGCCTACTTGTGATCTCTCTCTCTCTGTCAAATAAATAAATAATGTGCTCGCTTCGGCAGCACATATACAAATAAATTCTTTAAAAAAAATAAAAATAAAATTAGACTGTCGTGATGACTGCACAATTCTGCAAATTTACTAAAATTCATTGAATTATACACTTAAAATAAGTGAATTTTACAGTGTATAAATTATACTTCAAAAAAGCTATTAAAATTATTAAAGGCTTTAATTTTTCTTTTTCTGCTTCCTTTTATTTTTCTACTTATTGTTCTGCTTCCTCCTCTCTCTCTGCCTGCCTCTCAGCCTACTTGTGATCTCTGTCAAATAAATAAATAAATAAATATCTTTTTAAAAAAAGCTAAATTATGTTGATTTGAAGATGTTATTTAAATATATTAAAAACTACCATTCAGAAAATTGTTAAAAGTGTATTACCATTTCCTCTACATGGTTTCACTTTATCTGCTTCTGATTTAGAGGGAGAAACACAGAAATAAAATTCATCAAGTATCTAATCTGGGCCAGTCACACCTCTGAGGCATTTTTATGCCCATTTTATAGATAAGGCTTAAAACTTCAACAGCATTAAATAACTTGCCTAAAGCTAATTAATTGTGAGCTGAGACCACAACTCAGCTCTTAAGTGAATCTGAAGTATAAGTTGCCTTGAGAAAGATAAATTAAACAAAACTTTATTGTCTGTAAGAAGAATATCGTGGATTTCCTCTCACTCTGCCCTATGAGATGAGTTTAACTCTTTATTCTTGGTCTTAATTTAACTTGCTATTTCTCTGGAACATTTCCACAGCAACCAATATGCAGGGCAACTTCAGAGAACATTTTTTTTTCAGAGAACATTTTTAACCAACTTGAAAAACAACGCTAAAAGCAGGAAAATCAAAACAAAAAGAAAAATCAATGAAAGCTTATTATAAGACTTCTCAGTGTTCTAATTCTCAGCAGAGTATCAATTTACAGATGAAATACTAGTCTGATATTTTTGAGGAGGCTCAAGGTTTTTTCAGCACTAATACCCTGCGAAGAAAGACACTATTTTGATTGTAAAAAATCTCTTTTCCCAAAATACATGAAATTTGTAACCCTATATTGTATACAACATTCTAGATAAAGTTAATGTAATATACTAACGTTAGTATGAATGGACAAATACTTGGGACAGGTGTAAAGAGAATGGCTTCTGATTTAATGAGGGGGGAAAGCCTCAAAGGGTTCATTTAGCTGACTTTCCCAGTGTTTGGAAGGACAAAAAGAAACACTTCTATATGCAACTTAATGCCAAATTTAGGAGAATAGTAAGGAAAGATAAAACCATTCAGGGGGAAGCTGTGTGACCTGAAGTTGAAACAGTACTCTATAAAGTGAATGACAACTTCTAACTTTGTGTACACAGTTTAAAGCTCCAGATTTCTATTCTGCATAAAGTTATGCATTGTGAAAAATTAAAAAATAAAGTTATGCATTGTGTATAAATGTGCTACACTGAAGAGAACATCACCAGTTATTAAGAGGTGGCAGAAAAGCATCATCTTGAAAGTACCTATGAGGTAGTAAGCAGGGAACGCTTACCCAGTACAGCAAAACAGTCAAAGGTTATTTTATTTTTTTCCAGCTTTTGCATTAATATTCTGAATATTACATACACTATATTGTCAAATAAGTATGTCATCACCATTTAGTGGTATTCCAAACACAGATAACACAACAAGAACGACTCAAAATCAGGAGTATTTTGGAATACACTAGGCCATTTTAGCTGGTCTGTTATCTTGTTAATTGCTTTCCAATTAAATGCAAATTTCTGATGTTAGTTGTTTATTTTGTGAAAATTGATGTCTCCTTAATTTGGCCTCTTTTCTAAACCACAAATATAACTCAGTCCCAACACAAAAAGATCCACGAATAATTTTTGGTGCCTAGGCCAAATATTTTAACCAGACTTTAAATAGTTTTCCAGATCACATTTAGAAACCTCTCCTCCTACTACAACAATGGCTCCTTTTGAGAACAGGAAGTTTGTTCCTCTGGTCGGCACAAGTTATTTTGAGACACAAAGACAAATCTGATTGGCAAGTACTCAGTAATCTTGGATGTAGGGGTAAATACTCACAAAGAAAAGAAAATCTAACTTGTACCTCATAAACTCATATTTCAGAATGTTAATTACAGTGAAACTGACACATTTTGAGGGGAAGCACTAATAATTTCTTTCTTCAACTTATCCCTCTTTACTAGTTCTTTCCCACCCACATGCTTAAATCCTTGTTCAGAAGAGCTTAAAAACACCCACATCTCCAACCTGTCTCCAACCTTTAATTTAAAAAAAAAAAAAAAAAAAAGGTTGGGACAGTTGACTGGCTCACCTGGTGGAGCCTACTTGACTCCTGATCTCAGAGTCATGTGTTCAAGCCCCACACTGGCACAGTTAACTTTAAAAAAAAAAAAAAAAAAGTAATTTAATCCCTGTCCTTATTTTCTTCCTAGGCTCTATTCTTTACACCCTTACCTTTCATTGTTGTTTTGTGTTGTGTGTGTGTGGTTTTTTTTTTTAAAGATTTTATTTATTCATTTGACACAGAGAGAGAGATTACAAGTCGGCAGAGAGGCAGGCAGAGAGAGGAGAGAGAAGGAAGCAGGCTCCCTGCTGAGCAGAGAGCCCGACGTGGGCCTCGATCCCAGGACCCTGGGATCATGACCTGAGCCGAAGGCAGCGGCTTTAACCCACTGAGCCACCCAGGCGCCCGTGTTGTGTGTTTTTTTTAAGATTTTATTTATTTATTCATGAGAGACAGAGAGAGAGAGAGGCAGAGGGAGAAGCAGGCTCCCCACTGAGCAGGGAGCCCAATGCAGGGCTTCATCCCAGTCCTGGGATCATGACCTGAGCCAAAGGCAGATACTTAACAACTGAGCCACCCAGGTACCCCCTTCACCTTTTGGTTTTAAAACTACCACTCTAGGGCACCTGGGTGGCTCAGTGGGTTAAGGCCGCTGCCTTCGGCTCAGGTCATGATCCCAGGGTCCTGGGATGGAGGCCCACATCGGGCTCTCTGCTCAGCAGGGAGCCTGCTTCCTCCTCTCTCCTCTCTCTCTGCCTGCCTCTCTGCCTACTTGTAATCTCTCTCTCAGTGTCAAATGAATAAATAAAAAAATCTTTAAAAAAAAAAACAAAACCTACCATTCTATCCCAATTGCTATGTTGAAACAACTCTGAACAGACACATCAACAACCTTCTTTTGAAATTCAACAGTTATATCTCAAGTCATTATCTTCATCTTCTTTTTATATAGCATTTAATAATGTTGACCAGTTATTCTTGCAAATGCTGCCCCCTTTTGGTTTCTATAATGGCATACTGTCCAGGTATTCTAGTAATGGCAGGCCACTCCATGTGTGTCTCTGTTGAGGGCTGCTCCTCCTCTGCCCATTTCTGGAATATATGTGGTTTTTCAGAATTCCTTCCTCAATTCTCTCCTCTACAAAATTTCCCTGAGAGATTTCATCTACTTTTCAGCTTTCAAATACCAACTACATGCTGATGATTGCCAAATCTATGTCTCGGTTCAGACTTTTCTGAATGCCAACCAAGGCCATGTAACCAGCTGGCTACAAGCCATCCATGTCCAGATGGTGTCTCAAATCATCTTGACCTTACCAAAAATCTTTTGTTCCCTACGTCAATTATCAAATCACTTACCCATTGACAGAAGCATGGGGAATTACCCCTGACTCTTCCCTTTTTCCTCAAGCCCTTCCCCCTCAACTAATCAGTCACCATATCCTATCATTTAATTTTTTTAATGTCTGAAACCTTCCCATCCATTCCCAGTACCTAAATTTAGATTACCAACATCTCTTACCTAGATTACTAGATTTTTTAAACTATGGTATTGCTGTTAACAGTATCCTCAGTGGAGCAAATCTAGGGCATAACTAGACTTGAAGTTCCTTAAAATTAGAGAACATCTTGGGTTTTTTTCCTCTCTTGCTATTTTCTGTATGATTTTAATACAGAAAAAGCCAGCCAATATACACTAGCAAACCTATCGAGCTGGAGTATTTATTTTCCACAATATTAAGTCAACTGAGCTAATGGAAAGCTAGCTGCTAGGTAAGAAACCTAGGGCCTTACCATCCAGAGTAGCATGCACAAATCACTAAGGACTTGTAAGACTTGCAATAACAACACTAAGAACCAACTAGATCTTAAAGACACCCAGAGAATACCTAACAACAGAATTCTTTTCAAGTACATATGGAACATTCTCTAAGCACACCACATGCTAGACCATAAAACAAGTGTCAATACATTTAAGAGGACTGATAATTACAAAAATTATATTCTCTGAACACAATGGGAATGAAATTACAAACCACTAACAGAAAGAAATCTGGGAAACTCACCAACAGGGAAATTAAGTAACATACTCCTTTTTTTAAAAAAAAAAGGATTTTATTTATTCATTCAAGAGAGCACGCAAGAGAGTGATAGCATGAGCAGGGGGAGGGGTAGAGGTAGCTGGAGAAGCAGACTTCCCACTGAGCAGGGAACCAGATGTAGAGCCTGATCCCAGGACCCCGGGATCACGACGGGAGCTGAAGGCAGATGCTTAACCAACTAAACCACCCAGGCAACCCTAAATAACATACTCCTAAATAACCAGTAAGTCAAAGAAGAAATCAAAAGGGAAATTAGAAAGTATTTTGAGATGAATAAAAATGAAGACACACCATACAAAAACTTGTAAGACACAATTAAAGCAGGGTTTAGAGAGAAGTTTACTTCTTTATTTTATTTTTTTTTTTAAAGATTTTATTTATTTATTTCACAGAGGGAGAGAGATCACAAGGAGGCAGAGAGGCAGGCAGACAGAGAGAGGGGGAAGCAGGCTCCCCGCCGAGCAGGGAGCCCGACGCGGGCCTCGATCCCAGGACCCTGAGATCATGACCTGAGCTGAAAGCAGAGGCTTTAACCCACTGAGCCACCCAGGCGCCCAACTTCTTTAAATGCCTATATTAAAAAAGAAGAGGGAGAGGGACACCTGGGTGGCGCAGTTGGTTGAGTGTCTGCTTTCGGCTCAGGTGGTAATCCCAGGGTCCTGGGACTGAGTCCCACATCGGGCTCCCTGGTTGGTGGAAGTCTGTTTCTCCCTCTACCTGCTGCTCCCCCTGCTTGTGTTCTCTCATAAAAGTACACGTACAGGTTTCCTGGTTACAACCTAAAGATACTTTCCCTAACAACATTACCTTAGTGATCTTCAGCAGGTTATACCTGTTTTTATCTACCCAAACTATCTTTATATACTCTCCAAATCTATTTCCTCCCCATCCCCAAACTGTGGGATTTGAGTGTCAAGCACTTTTAGATTATCTCATGTAATTCTCCAACAACCTTCTGAAATAGCTATCACCTCTACTTTACTGATGAAGGAAAGAAAGAAACTGAAAATTACTCAGCTAATTTAGTGGTCTAGTCATAATTTGAACCCACGATTGTCTAACTCCCAAGCCTGTACTTTTTTCACCTTAATTACAATATCTTCTAACTTTCAGCACCTGTAATTTTTATTGCATATATTAATAATTATTTTATTAATTAACCAAAAATAAAAATCTAAATTAAATGGTGCCTGTTTTAGGTGTAACCTGAGCATGATTAGTTTTAAATTAAGTAGATTCGGTACAGGAACACTGGAACTGTTTAAGCCCCATTTATTTTTTTTTTAAATTAGGTTATAGCAACTACTATATTTCTTTTGAGGAGAATCACAAGGAACACTAGAACATTTCGCAGAAATAATCAGAGGACTAAAACAGAGTATGAATTTTTATTTTATATATATTTTAAAATGCTTAAGACATTCTAAAGTATGGCATACAGAAAGGCATACAGATCAAGAATGTTCGAGTCAGTGAATTATTACAAAGTAAGTATACCTGTACAGTTGACCTCTATAGGTGACCCTTGAACACCAGTTTGAACTGCATGAGTCCACATTTATATGCAGATTTTTAAAAATTATTTGCCCCAGGGGTACAGGTCTGTGAATCATCAGGCTTACACCTTTCACAGCATTCACCATAACACAAACCCTCCCCAATGTCCATAACGCATCCACCCTATTCCTACCCTCCCACCCCCCCCAGTAACCCTGTTTGTTTTGTGAGATTAAGAGTCTCTTACGGTTTGTCTCCTTCTTGATCCCGTATTGTTTCAGTATTTTTCCCTCCCTAAGCCCCACGACCCCCCGCCCTGCCCCTCAAGTTCCTCATATCAGAGAGATCATATGATAATTGTCTTTCTGTGATTGACTTAATTCTATATGTAGATTTTTTTAAAAGAGTTAACAGCAAAAGCCACAAGGCATTTACTTACAACTGCCTACCCATCTCCATAGAACAAATCAAAGGTGACTCACACAGAGGTTGTGTCTGTTGCCCTGAGAACCCGGGGAGACCTGTAGAGGTCATCAGCAGCCCCTGGGCATCCTGGGATGGAGCAGCACTTCAAGTCACCTTCAGGGTGAAAGGGTTGTGTAGGTGGGGTGGTTAGGTCAAGCACCAGGAGCTGAGCTGAAGGAGGAATACATCCACATCCAGTGCCCACACCCTCCAATCCTCCAGACACTGCACTGCCCTCGCCCTCCCCCCACCGCCACCTCTGCCCAACAGCACCCAGGCCCCAGCATCCCTGGGAGGCCTGCTACACTTACATGTGGCCACCGGTGCCAATAGCATAGGTCAGTGCTACACGGCAAGGCAGATGGGACAGCTGTACTCCACCTCCAGGCCTCTGCCGCAGCCAGCAAGTCACCCAGGAGCTGCCCCTGCTAAGCCAAGGCCACCAGACTGCAGAAAATTACATCCCAAGACCAAGCCTGCTCTGCTCCTGGAACTGCCCCTGTCTCTCACTGTCTCGCTCTCTGTCAAATAAATAGGGAAAATCTTAAAAATAAATAAATAAATATACAGTGGATTCATCAGTATATATTCCTTTGTATTTTGGCTTCTTTCATTCAACATTATATTTGTTAGATTTTTTTTTACATTTTTTTTTAATAAAGATTTTACTTATTCATTTGACAAGAGAGAGAGAGTACAAACAGGGGGGAGCAGCAGGGAGAGGGAGAAGCAGGCTCCCGCTAAGCAGAGTGCAGAGATCATGGGGCTGGATCCCAGGCACCTGGGATCATGACCAGGGCTGAAGACAGACACTTAACCAACTAAGCCACCCAGGCACCCGTCTACATTCGTATTTTTAAACTGTTAAAAAACACTCCAGTTAAACTGGTCAGTTAGAAAACTACCCTTCATAAAGTCATTTTTGAAGCAGTGATGACATCTGGATTTTGACTATCAGCAGATGTCTGGTACTGAACTGGAAGGAACAAAAACAGGTATCAGTAACAAAACTCGAGAACAAAGGAGTCCCCCCTCTTTACTCCAGAAAACAAAGCAGCGTATCTGTCACACTCATAACCCCCACCTCTTTCCTTTTACTTCTTTTTTCTAGGGAGCCTGTGCCTTGGACTTCCTTGGTGGCTACCACAGGGCTGTAGCTGATTCTAGAACTGGGCAACAGTGAGAAAACAGGAAGATGTATTCAGAATAGGTAAGCTGCATATGCAACACGCTTGGGACTCAATAGCTGGGTGACACTTGAGTGTATACTCTGACCTAAGGAATTTTTGCATTAGAGACATAATCTAACATTTGGAACAATAATAAAGCAAAAATATTAATAAAATGTACTGTCCAACTAACCTACTAGCTGAGGCTTAAGGGTACTGTCATTAGTTGTTTTTTTTTTTTTATGGACTCTGTCTGAAAGAATTTAAGATATTTCCAGAAAACAAAATTACAGTGATTTTCAATTACACGTGCTTGAAAAATAATGCAACAAAATAAAAGGTATGGATTCTTTTTCCAACTTAGAATTATTTCTAGACTGTTATCCTGGGTAAAAATTTCATTTTGAGGAATATTAAAAAAATGGATAAACTGCTATATAACACCAAACACAGAAGCTTATAGCTACAATGTATTTTTTATGTATGTATCTATCTATCTATCTATCTATCTATCTATATGAAGTGATTCAGAACAGGTAAATTGTAAAAGAAGATATTTTGCTGATTCCCAAGTAGTAGCTACTTTTAGAGAATCTACTGATTTGTTGATACTGTATCAGAATTAAACAAAAAGCATTTCCTTCAAAATACATAATGATGACCTTCTGGAGATTAAATGCATGCTCAGGTTTGTGTAGTATGTTTATATGTGTTGCAGACAGCAAGGGATAAAAGGTTTCAGAAAGTCTAATTGCTGTAGGTTGCACAATAAACAGTAATTACTACTACTAACATTATACTTTTTGGTAAAAACAGGAAGCTCTGCTTTCTTATCTTAAAGAATTATGATCAGCTTACCCACTATTCCCCCAATCATTAACCTCTTCCTCATTTCCCTTTAAGCATTAATTTATGAACTCCCTTATGAAGGGCCCTACTTGATTGCCTAACTTAAAACTGATCTCTCAACCCCAATCCCACTACCACCATACACAAACTTGCTTCCTATCTCATTAATTTTTCTTATAATACTTCTCACCATCCAATTTGCTTTTACTTGTTTTGTTACAGTGTATACCCATCACTACTAAAATGTAAGCCCCACAAGGATAGGAACTTTTGTTTGTTTCTATCTCTAACTTGGAGTACATTCTATGTGCCAGGCACTATTCTAAGTGTTCTACATGCATTATCTCACTTAGTCTATTAGATATCACAATGAACCTATTAGTTATCTATATAAAGCTTAATTTTAAGAGTTGAGGAAACTGAAGAACAAATGTTAGGTAATATACTCAAATTCACATGGTAACTAAATGTATCCCTTTTTTTAAACTGGCAATTCCTTCTGTAGTCTTTGCTGCTTTTGTGACACTACTATACAATTTGACACTCGATGTACAAACCCGGTAATCTGGTAATCATCCTAGATTCCATCATGTTCTACTTTTTTTTTTTTTTAAGATTTTATTTATTCATTTGTCAGAGAGAGCGTGCAGGCACAAGCAGGGAGAGCAGCAGGGAGAGGGAGAAGCAAGGTCCCCGCTGAGCAAGGAGCCCGATGTGGGACTCGATCCCAGAACCCTGGGATCATGACTTGAGCCGAGGGCAGTCGCTTAACCAACTGAGCCACCCAGGTGTCCCTTGTTTTCAACTCTTATTAAAAAATGTTATTATCTATTGCATCTATATTCCTTTCCTTCTCTACTTCCCTGAGGACCTATATTCATTCACTCAAAAAATACTGAAAACCTACTATGTGCCAGAGAGTGTCCTAGGATCTCAAGTTACAGCCCTGAAAGAAACAATGACCCTGCTCTCATAAAATACAGTCTTCTCACCCGGATCACACAGAAAACTTTCAACTGATCTCTGCTCCCAGCTTTGCTCTTGCCTTCCTCTACCCTCCTCACAGCTGCTCATAGGTCATTCACCTATGTTTTTCTTCCATGACAATTCAGTTAAAAAAAAAAACAGACAATAGACTTGAACAAACATTTCACAAAGAGGATATCCAAATGGCCAACAGGCATACCATATACCAACTGAAGTTATAGAATAACATTACACATGGCGCCTGGGTGGCTCAGTCAGTTAAGCGTATGCCTTTGGCTCATGTCATGATCGTGGGGTCCAGGGATGGAACCCCCCACTGGGTTCCTTGCTCAGTGGGGAGCCTGCTTCTCCCTCTCCCTCTGCCCCTCCCCACGCTTGTGCGTGCTCATGTGCTCTCTCTCTCTCAAATAAATAAATAAAATCTTTAAAAAAAAAAAAGAACAGCATTACACATGTGGGGAATTTAAATTAAAATGACAATGAGATATCATTCCATATATACCAGAAGGGCTAAAGATTTTTTTAAAGATTTATTTATTTTTTTAGAGAGAGTGAGCATGAATGGGAGGGGCAGAGAGAAAATCTCAAACCAACTCCATGCTGAGCACGGAGCTGATGTGGGACTTTATCTCATGATCCTGAGATCACAACCTGAGCTGAAACCAAGAGTCAGACCCCCCAAACAAATGCGGCACCCAGGTGCCACAGGCTAAAAATTTCAATACAATACCAAAGAGGATATGAGTATGTGAAATTCTCATACAATGCTGATGGCAGCGTCAGTCAACACATTTCACTTTGGAAAACTGGCAGTATCTACTTAGGCCAAACAAATGTCTACCAATGACCCCAAAAATTCTACTCCTGGGTACTTACACGAGAGAGATGACTAATTATGTTCATCAAAAGACACATACAAGAAAGTTCATAGTGGCTTTATTCATAAAAAGATCAAAACAAACTAGAAGCAACCCAAATACCCAGCTACAGTATAATGGATAAACTGTGATAAATTCAGGAATTTATTGTATTCAATGGAATACAATACAGCAAAAATAAAGATTGATCTGCCACATATAATATGGCTGAATTTCACAGATATAATGAACTAAGCCAGATACAAAATAGTACCTACTTAAAAAAAATAGCACCTACTGAAAGATTTGATTTAGAGAGAAAGGAAAAAGAATACATTATGTATGACTTCATTTAAAAAGAAACAAAGTGTCTAAAGTGCTAGAAGTCAGAATACCTGTTGGGAAAGGTGGGAGGCAGTGGGGAGGGTATTGCCTGGGAAACAGAAGAAAGAATTCTTAGGTGCTAAAAACACTAGATATCTTAATCTAGGTAGTGTTCTGGTATATCACAAGCATATATATGTAAAAAGTCATCAAGATAGATCCCTAAGATGTTTTTACCTTTTTTTTTTTAAGATTTTATTTATTTATTTGAGAGAGCGAGCGAGCACAGAGGGACGGTAAGAGGCAGAAGTAGGCTCCCTGCTGAGCAGGGAGCCAGATGCAGGGCTCAATCCCAGGACCCTGAGATCATGACCTGAGCCAAAGGCAGACACTTAACCACCTGAGCCATACAGGCACCACAAGACTTTTTTTTATTCTTCACTGCATGTATATCATACCTCGATTTAAAAAACAAGTAACATTAACAACAATTTCTTCAATGGTGCCTCAAGAGGATCAATCCCAAGTACGTGAACATGCATGCCATAAAGATCTTTAGGATGTGGCCCCTCTTACCTCTCCAATCTTACTTTTCATCACCATCTGCCTCATATTTTATTCTCTACCAACAGAAGTATTAAGGTTTCCTTGCACACAATGTATTCTTTTTCACTCTAGGTTTTGTCTGGTTCAAGTACTCCCCTAAATTTAGAATGTTAAACCTCTAGTCATCTTTTAAGTTCCACTTAGTTCAGGAAGCTCTTTCAAGAAGCCTAATTTTTTTTTTTAAGATTTTTTTTTTAATTTATTTACTTGACAGAGAGTGAGATCACAAGTACGCAGAGAGGCAGACAGAGAGAGAGGAGGAAGAAGGCTCCCCGCTGAGCAGGGAGCCCGATGCAGGCCTCGATCCCAGGACCCTGAGATCATGACCTGAGCCGAAGGCAGAGGCTTTAACCCACTGAGCCACCCAGGCGCCCAAGAAGCCTAATTTTTTAGCCCAGCCTGTATTAGGTATTCCCCTGATGATTCCAATACAGTCTATGCTCTTTCTATATGAGAAAGTCCATATTGTTGGATGCTACATGGCATATATTTGCTCAGTAACTGTCGAATGACTGAAAAAAATCACTACTATGCCTGACTGTAACAACTTCCATACTCCTAAAGATAGTGTTGGGAAAATTCACATAAAAGATAAAGCTGAATGGCAATGGGACTTAAGACAGCAGGATGTATCACCACACAAAGAGTTAAATTTTTTAATACTGGTACTTAATATTTAGAAGAAAGTTATGTCTTCAAAATTAAGCACATCCTTAAGAATATCTATAAGCTAGGAAAACCAAAAGTGAAGTGGCAGATTAAAAAGATAAGAATAAAGAGGCTAATATGGGCGCCAGGTGGCTCAGTCAGTTAAGCATCTGCCCTTGGCTCGGGTAATGTTCCCAGGGTCCCAGGATTAAGTTCAACATCAGGCTCCGCAGGGAGTCTGCTTCTCCCTCTCCTTCTGCCTCCCACTCCCCCTCCTTGTACTCTCTCTCTTTCAAATAAATAAATAAAAATCTTAAAAAAAAAAAAAAAGAATAAAGAGGTTAATGTGACAGGCGCCTGGATGGCTCATTCGGTTGAGCCTCTGCCTTCTGCTCAGATCACGACTCCAGGGTCCTAGGATCCAGCCCCACATCAGGCTTCCTGGTCACAGGGAAGCCTGCTTCTCCCTCTACCTGCCATTCCCTCTGCTTGTACACATGTGCGCTCCCTCTCTCTGACAATAAAATCTTAAAAAGAAAAAAAAAAAGAAGCTAATCTGAAAGGACTACATATTGTATGATTCCAATTATACAATATTTTATTCCAGAGCACGTGGATGGCTGAGTTGGTTAAGTGTCCAATTCTTGATCTCAGGTCAAGTCTTGATCTTGGGGTCGTGAATTCAAGCCCTACATTGGGGTCCACGCTGGGCATGGAGCTACTTAACAATTTTTTTAAATTATATTCCAAATAAACACATAAAAAGGTACTCCACATAATAAATCATTAGCAAAATGCAAATTAAAACAATGTGATACCATTACATACTCATTAGAATGGCCAAAATCTGGAACACACAACACGAAATGGTGGCAAAGATGCAGAACAACAGGACCTCTCATTCGCTGTTGGTAGGAATGCAAAAGGGGACAGCCACTTTGGAAAACAGTTTGATGGTTTCTTACAAACTAAACATACTCTTACAATACAATCAAGCAGTCACTCTCCTTGCTATTCACTCAGAGGAGCTGAACACTTATGACTACACAAAAACCTGTACACCATGTTTAGAGCAGCTTTATTCATAACTGCCAAAACATGGAAGCAACCAAGACGTCCTTCAGTATATATAAACTGTGGTATATCCAGACAATGGAGTATTATTCAGCATTAAGCTATGAAAAAACATGGACGAAACTTAAATGCATTGCTAAAAGAAGCCATCTGAAAAGGCTACCTACATTCCAACTACAGGACATTATGGAAAAGGCAAAACTAGGGAGACAATAAAAAGATGTTGGTAGGAGTTGGAGTGAGGAGATGAACAGACAGAACACAGAGAATTTTTTGGGTAATGAAAATACTCTGTATTATACTATAACTGTGAATACTTGTCATTATACATTTGTCCAAACCCATAGAATGTACCACATCAAGAAAGAACCCTATGTAAACTATGAACTTTGTCAATGTAGATTCATCGATCTTTTTTTCTAATAAATGTACCACTCTGGTGGTGGAGGCTGATAAATGGAGGAGACTGTGCATGTGTGGGAGCAGGGAGTATAGGGGAAATTGCAGTACCTTCGTCTCAATTTTGCTATGAATCTAAAATTACTCTAAAAAGTCTTTTAGAAACAAAAAAGAATTTCAAAAAATCAACAACTGAACCCAAAATCTTTCCCAAATATGGAGATCTATTGACAGGATTTTACTCCCTACTTCCTTCACCTCCACGCCCCAACCTTACCATTTTGTCATTATGCACCTAAGCAGCTGTTGAGTTTTATCTCGACATTGAGTGCAGTGAATTAACTAATGCATGTCAATCATTAGGAAACTAGGTGCTACTACTTCAGTATTCAATGATGTTTCATAAGAAAATTATCTTTCTTGGCCTTTGTGATATTCTAAGTTACTCTTAAATGCATTTAGAGATCTATTCTAAGGATTTTTTTTACTTCATAAAACCATCTTTTCTTTTATAGCAGTAGAAAGAAAATAAATTGGCCTTCTGGGCTTTTATGAACAGGTTTTCATCAACGGCATACCTACAGACCTATCATAATAAAATCACATTTCTAAAAAAATTGACTCAGATAATGAATCAATCCACAGAATCTGTAACTCAATTTTTCGAAATATATGGAGAAACTTAACATTTATTTTTAAGCCTCTGATAAATTTAAAGAAAAGCTAAATTCAAGCAAAGAATGTTTAATCAAAACAGTTCAAAAATTTTTCAATGGGATAATTAATGTAAAATTTGATATACAAAACATGGATTCTAAAAGAGTAATAACAGGGAAGCATTTCAAATGGAAGGTTAAAATCCAAGGTTTTTTTTTTTTTTTAAGTACAGCACTTAAATATGGAAGACTACCACTCTTTAACACAACATCTCTGGGTGGGAGGGTAGGGATAGGGTGGATGGGTTATGGACATTGGGGAGGGTTTGTGCTTTGGTGAATGCTGTGAAAGGTATTCACAGACCTGTACCCCTGGGGCAAATAATAATAAATAAATTAATAAATAACAGAACATCTCCACAAAAATGGACTTTTGAGCAAACATGACCAGTATACAAGGAAGGTCAAATCAAGAGCAAACACAATATGGCTACTTTCAGCAAAGGAGAGGTATAGCTTATTTATTAAAAAAAAAAAAAAAACAACAAGCAAACAAAAACAAACAAAAAAACGGCAAGAGAGACTGGCATAAGGTCCTCCATTTTTCAAGCTCTGGAAACTTCAACATGATAAGTTAAGGAAGATACAAGTTCATGTGGTAACCAATATGGATTTTACAGATTAAAATGTAGTATAAATAGAACCCAAGTATAAAGCCAAATGCCAAAGAGAATTCTGGATGCCAATAAGGTTCACTTAAATTCTATTCACCCTTACCAGCCAATTCATATTAGCCCTGGAAATTAATTTTTGTTATCTAAAATGACTCATACTCAAAAATATTTTTCCACAATAACTGAAATTATAGAAAGAAATCAGCTAAATGGGATAATTTTCTTCATTTAAGATTCTAATTAAAGAATAAGAATAACTATTAAATCTATAGTTTTGATCTATAAATATACTATTTAAAATTAGATAGTATGTAATCAAATGGTCCCCAATGACCTCTTCAAAAGTGATTGNAATAACTATTAAATCTATAGTTTTGATCTATAAATACACTATTTAAAATTAGATAGTATGTAATCAAATGGTCCCCAATGACCTCTTCAAAAGTGATTGTGACTTCAAACATGATTGTAAAGGCAACCCCAATTATTACGGAGCCCTAGAGAGAACTACGATAAGGAGATCTAGATTCTAATCTCAATACCACCATTTATTAGCTCTGAGATCTGTATACCTTTGATAAATATATTCAAAAGGCTGAGAGAAAAACAAGAAAAGGTGACTCCAGATTTTAGGAACACTGAAAAATGGAATAAAAGATGATGCTCTAATAAGAAGCCAAGGAAACCATTAATGGACAATATTTTATTTGGTAAGGCTGTTTCATTCAGGGAGTAAAACTTATTATGTAAAGTTCAGGGCTGCCAGCAACACAAGCAACAAAGCATTGAAAATGCAGGCTTGAGGACAAACTGAGATCATGTAAAGAGGTAAGTTTTCTGTGAGAAAGAACAGAGAACTGAACCTTCGGAGGATAGTTTACATCAGCACTCTTCAATAAAACTTTCTGAGATGTTGAAGATGTTCTCTGTCTTCAGTCCAGTATAGTAGCCACTAGCCACTTGTGGTTATTGAACCACTGAAATGTGGCTGGCACCACTGAGGAACTAAATTTTAAATCTTATTTGATTTTAATTAATTAAAACTTAAGTTTATGCACACAAAATGGAATATTATTTAGTAGTAAAAAGAAATGAGCTAAGCACACCTGGGTGGCTCAGTCAGCTAAGCATCTGCCTTCTGCTCAGGTCATAATCCCAGGGCAATTGGTTCTAGCACTGTGAGTGCTGCATCAAGCTCCCTGCTCACTGGAAGCCTGTTTCTCCCTCTGCCTGTCTCTCCCCCTGCTTGTGCATGCTCTCTCTCTCGGACAAATAAATAAAATCTTTAAAAGAAGAAAAAAGAAAGAAATGAGCTATCAAGCCACAAAAAGACACCGAAGGACCTTAAATGTTACACTGCTAAGTGAAAGAAGACAATCTCACTCATAAAACTATACAGCACGAAATCTGAATCCTCATATAAACTATGGAACTTAGTTAATTTATGAACACTGGGTCATCAATTATAACAAATACACATACTATAAGATGTTAACGGAAGTAACTATGAGGGGAAGGTGTATATGGAAATTCTGTACCTTCAGGACATTCTTCTATAAACCTAAAACTGCTCTAAAAAATTAAGTCTATTAAAAATTTTAAATTTAATCAGCCATTTGTAACTAGTGGCTGGCACTGAATAGCACAGATCCACATCAGTAAAAGACAGACATGGGAAGAAAATGAAAATGGTACCTTATTCCTGACCACTACTTTCTTTTTTTTTTTTTAAATATTTTATTTATTTATTTGATAGAAAGAGATCACAAGTACGCAGAGAGGCAGGCAGAGAGAGAGGAGGAAGCAGGCTCCCTGCTGAGCAGAGAGCCCGATGCAGGGCTCGATCCCAGGACCCTGAGATCATGACCTGAGCCGAAGGCAGAGGCTTTGACCCACTGAGCCACCCAGGCACCCCATGACCACTACTTTCAAAAGTACACATACAGGGGCACCTGGGTGGTTCAGTCATTACGCGTCTGCCTTCGGCTCACGTCATGATCCCAGGCTGCTGGGATGGAGTCCCACACTGGGTTCCCTGCTCAACAGGAAGCCTACTTCTCCCTCTTCCACTACCCCTGCTTGTGTTCCCTCTCTTGCTGTGTCTCTGTCAAATAAATAAATAAAATCTTAAAAAAAAAAAAAGTACACAGACAGGAGTGCTTGGCTGGCTTAGTCGGTACAGCATGTAACTCTTAACCTCGGGGTTGTAAACTCAAGCCCCACACTGGGTGTAGAGATTACTTAAAAATAAAATCTTTTTTTTTTTCTTTTTAAAGATTTTATTTATTTATTTCACAGAGGGAGAGAGATCACAAGGAGGCAGAGAGTCAGGCAGACAGAGAGAGGGGGAAGCAGGCTCCCCGCTGAGCAGGGAGCCCGATG
This sequence comes from Ailurus styani, assembly GCA_002007465.1. NCBI lineage: Eukaryota > Metazoa > Chordata > Mammalia > Carnivora > Ailuridae > Ailurus > Ailurus styani. The sequence continues at coordinate 1,667,226 of LNAC01000344.1, forward strand.
CGGGCCTGGATCCCANGGACCCTGAGATCATGACCTGAGCCGAAGGCAGAGGCTTTAACCCACTGAGCCACCCAGGCGCCCTTAAAAATAAAATCTTAAAAAAAAAGAGTACACACACATTTAATCCTAAACTACATAGTTTACATGCAGCTTCCGTAGCAAAACAATTTCAAATGGTCTAAATGAATAGCTTTCTCTCTTTTTTTTTTTTAAAAGATTTTATTTATTTGACAGAGAGGGAGAGCAAGAGAGGGAGCACAAGCAGAGATCATGACCCCCTTAACAACTGAGCCACCCAGGTGCCCCTAGATGAATATCTTTCAAAAAAATTTTTGGGGCCCCTGGGTGGCTCAGTGGGTTAAAGCCTCTGCCTTCGGCTCAGGTCATGATCTCAGGGTCCTGGGATCGAGGCCCACATTAGGCTCCCTGCTCAGTGGGGAGCCTGCTTTCCTCCTCTCTCTCTGCCTACTTGTGATCTCTCTGTCAAATAAATAAATCTTAAAAAAATAAAAAAATAAAGCAATTTTTGTTGGGGCGCCTGGATGGCGGTCCTGGGATCGTGCCCCGCATCGGGCTCCCTGCTCAGCAGGAAGCCGGCTTCTCCCTCTCCCACTTCCCCTGTTTGTATCCCCTCTCTCGCTGTCTCTGTCAAATAAATAAATTAATTAATTAAAAATAAATAAATAAATAAATAAAATAATTTTTGTTAAACAGAACTTAAGGAGGAAAATAACATTTATTGAATGAGTACTAGGTATCAGGTACTATACTGAAGACATCTTCATTTAAACTTAATTGTTTATCTCATTTAACCTTCAAAACAAGTCTTTTTTTTTTTTAAGATTTTATTTATTTATTTCACAGAGGGAGAGAGATCACAAGGAGCAGAGAGGCAGGCAGAGAGAGAGAGGGGGAAGCAGGCTCCCCGCCAAGCAGGGAGCCCGATGCAGGCCTCGATCCCAGGACCCTGAGATCATGACCTGAGCCGAAAGCAGAGGCTTTAACCCACTGAGCCACCCAGGCGCCCAAAACAAGTCTTTATTTAAGATTTTATTTATTTGAGAGAGAGCGCGCGTGTGTGCTGGCACATGGACACTCAGGTGTGTATGCCAGCAGTGGGGAGGAGCCGAGGGAGAAGGAGAGAGAAAATCTCAAGCAGGCTCCACAGCCAGCTCGGAGCCTGGGGGGAGGACTCGATCTCACGACCCTGAGACCATGACCTGAGCCAAAATCAAGAGTGAGTTGCTTAACTGACTGGCCACCCAGGTACCCCCAAAACAAATATTTAAAGGAGGTATTACCATTTCTGTTTTTAGAGATGAAGAACCATAAAGCTTAAATGATAAAAGATGGGAACACAGATATCTGACTCCAAAGCCTGTGTTCTCATATACTCTGTACATATTTTTATGATTCCCAAAATTATGAACATAATTGAATTTTCCAACAATGAATTTATCAACAGGAATAGGATTTAAAAAAGGAACAGGTTATATAGCATAATAATTAAATAATGAAACACTCAGAGTCTAATGAAGTGTTGTCCCTATATTAAATCTCCCCAAGCTAACGTGGTTTTTTTTCTGTAACTACCCCCCTTGCTGTCCCTTTTACCTACAGTGCCTCTACTCCCACAGCTAATTTGGACCTTTTAATCTGCTGTGGGATTAGAGAATAGATAATCAAACTTATCAGAATTATGTACAAATCAAGAGAGCTCCTAAATCAGTGCCTTAGTGCAGATGATCTGGTTCATTAATCTTTTTTTTTTTTTTAAAGATTTTATTTATTCATTTGACACAGAGAGAGAGATTACAAGTAGGCAGAGAGAGAGGAGAGAGGAGGAAGCAGGCTCCCCGCTGAGCAGAGAGCCCCATGTGGGCCTCGATCCCAGGACCCTGGGATCATGACCTGAGCCGAAGGCAGCGGCTTTAACCCACTGAGCCACCCAGGCGCCCTGGTTCATTAATCTTGAAACAACTAAAAGTCTTTTTGTATACTTCTTATTCTAAACTGGGACCTGGATAGATGAACCATTGCTCTATAATAAAGTGAAGAATGCAATAATCCTAGTCATTCACAAATCTTCCACAAGCTGTATTTTTAAGTGTAGATCTCTAAACATCACTTCACTTAAAGATGTTAATGATTAAATGTATTGAGTTTAAGATTTTATTTATTTGAGAGAGAGTGCATGCACACAAGACGAATATAGTGGGGGAGGGATGGAGCGGGAGGGAGAGGGAGAAAGAATCTGAAGCAAACTCCACACTGTGTATGCAACCACAAAAGGGTTCAATCCCAGAACTGGGAGATCATGATTTGAGCCAAAACCAAGAGTCTAATGTTTAACTGACTTGAGTCACCCAGGAACCCCAATGATTAAATGTATTAATTTAGTATACTAGCTTTCCAATGTTACTATAAAAAATTAATGAGGTATATAAAAAATACAGAAATATTTACAAAGAGTTAACACTTTTCTGAAAAAAGTCCCCCTACTAAAGAAAAGCATCTAATTGTAAATATTCTTTAGTAATTCTTTCTCATTACTTTTTAAGTTGTTCTTATAACTAAGTAACTAATTTTCCACGCGCCTGGGTGGCTCAGTGGGTTAAGCCTCTGCCTTCAGCTCAAGTCATGATCTCAGGGTCCTGGGATCGAGCCTGACATCTGGCTCTCTCTCTCAGCAGCTCTCTGCCTGCCTCTCTGCCTACTTGTGCTCTCTCTCTGTCAAATAAATAAATAAAATCTTTAAAAAAAATAACTAAGTTTCCCCTTAAAAAGGAGGTATTTATTAGTAAGGTGACTTTTTATATGACCTTCTGGTCCCAAGATCATGGCCAGAGGATATCAAGAGTAATTTGGAGGTTGCTGAGGGCTTGTTTTAAAGTGTTTTCAAGTCTGATAGAGAACTCTGACATTTGGAAACAACTAAGAAAATATGAATATTTAAAATCATGTTTAAAAAAAGGGGAGAGGAAGATTAATATCAAAATTGAAAATTTTCTTCCCCACTTAAATCTCCTATAATTCATTATAAATCTTTACTAATAACATGAAATCCATTTTGCACTTATCACCATAAACTTTAAGATTTCAATTTAATTGGGGGGGGAAGTACCATTCTGAATTTAAGATAAGAATAAAAGAGTATTTCCAAACCCCTAAACTGAAACTTCAAATTAGGCAAGTCTAAATTTACAGAAGTCTGGGGCACCTGGTTGGGTCAGTCAGAAGAGCATGCAACTCTTGATCTTGGGTGTAGAGATTACTAAAAAGAAAAAAAACCAAAAAACAAAAAACTTTTTTTTTTTTTTTTAAGATTTTATTTATTTGACAGAGAGAACAAGCAAGGGGAGAGGCAGGCAGAGGGAGAAGCAGGCTCCCAGTGAGCAAGAAGCCGGATGCGGGACTTGATCCCAAGACCCCAGGATCATGACCTGAGCCAAAGGCAGACACCTAACTGACTGAGCTACCCAAGAGACCTGGAAAAAAAAAACAAAAAAAACCCCAACTTTTTTAAAAAAAGGGGTGTTTGGCTGGCTTGGTGGGTAGAGTATGTGACTCCTGATCCTGGGCTTGTGAGTTTGAGCCCCGTGCTGGCTATAGAGATTACTTAAAAAATAAATAAATAAAATGAATTTTCAGAAGTCCAACTTTATTACACATTATTCCAGAAAAGAAAGCCTAATAGTTTTCTCTCTCAACCCATAAATTAAACCAAGCAAAAAAAGCTACAGATCAACTGCTTCTGTAACAGTGTCATGTTTTTGGAGGGAGTCAGGTAGAGCCAAAACCTAGGTTTTTAACTTATTCAACATGTGATTAAAAGCAGAGTGTCAGGCAAATTACAGCTCTAAATATTCTCAAGACTAGTTGAGTAAAATAATTATAAAGTCAGATTCATAAAGATCAAGGAATTTCAACCTAACAACCATTTTCCAATATAATCTCAAATAAGCCCTTGTCTGTTAACATTCCAAGTTTCTTCTACACATCAAGGGGGGGAGGGGGAGAGAGAAACTAAAGGGCGAACAAGTTGTAGAGAGCAAACTAAATAAGTATTAGTTGCTCGTATTGTATAGAACATTATAATTTAGTTAGTTCTCATAACCCAATAAGGAAATACAAATGAGTCTGAGAGTTTGAGTAGAAATCCTTTGGAATGATCAAAATTAAAACTGCAAATTGCTGTGACTTTCAACTTCTCTTCCATAAAGAGTCCCTGGCAGTCTGCCTACTGTACTCGAGAAAAGCATGCAAAGAATGAGGTGGTTTTTGATTCCTAACAATCATATCCTGAAGTTTTATTCTGCAATTTCAATTATATATAATACTGCTCCTTAATCTTTTTTTTAAAAGATTATTTATTTATTTATTTGAGAGAGAGAGAGAGAGATCACAAGTAGGCAGAGGCAGGCAGAGAGAGGAGGAAGCAGGCTCCCCGCTGAGCAGGGAGCCCGATGCGGGCCTGGATCCCAGGACCCTGAGATCATGACCTGAGGGAAGGCAGAGGCTTTAACCCACTGAGCCACCCAGGCGCCCTGCTCCTTAATCTCGACTCAGTATAAATTTATGTTAAATCCACAGAGACAGAAAAGTAGAATGGTGGTTGCTAGGGACCAGGGGAAGGGGGAGTAACTGCCTAATGGTACAGAGTTTCCTTTGGGGGTGATAAAAGGGTTTTGGAATTAAACAGTGGTGGTTGCACAACATTGTGAATACACTGCTACTGAACTGCTTACTTTAAAATTACTAGTTTTATGTTAAATGACCTGAACCTTAATTTAAAAATTGTTTATGTTAAGATATATATAATAATATATATATAATAACCCCTTTAGAACTCTTCATAAACATTGCTACCATGTTCAAATGCTATTTAGATCCTGGAGATTTTTAGATATATTACAAGTTAAATTATTACCATATATTCACAGTGATTATCAGTGAGATGAGTACTAATGTCAGTACTAAAATGCTTAACATCAAAATATTGCTGACATATGATATACATTTGTTAATAATCTCAAAGAAAAACATAAATGAACCTTAAAAGATTTACTCCTCTACTGCAGGTCACAATTTCAGTCAGCTCAACTGTGCATGAAAGGTCAACTTGAATTTTTTTACTAGAATTCTTTTCCCAAACCTCAACCGATTAGGAAAACATTGAACTAATAAGAAGTGTCTAATATTACATAAAGGGTAAACAAGAATATTATATAAGAAGTGAACAGGCACAAGTCTAACCTATAACAGCTATAAATAAATATGCTAAAGTTAACTGTCTTGAGGATATAAGGCAACATTATTTAGGATTAGTAAACTGTTCACTTAAAAATACATAGAATCTATTTAAGAAACTTTGGAATAAGAAAAATTCCTTTGTATTACGCCAGACAAAATCAATCTTAGGGCATAACAACCTCCAAGGCTAGTCCAAATACAGCCTAGACTCCAGGATTAAACAAGAAGGAGGTCTTCAAAAGCGTCCTACAAGAATGGGGTGATTCTGAAATCTACTGTGACTGTTTCTGATGCAGGCCAATGTGAGAATTTAAATCCATTTGAATCTAACCCCAAAGAATACCTGAACTTAAAAAAAAAAAAAAAATACCTGAACTCCTGAGCATTGACAAGGCCAAAGCTAAACCAGGTCAGTGTACCCTGCCAAAGAACATCTTGCTCCAAGGTATCCACCAAACAAGGATCATTTAGCAGTGTATTCTTCACTTTGTTGAGTGCCAACTACTCTCAAGCTATGTCCAAGGGTAGACTGACTAGACCCCCACAGAATTCCATTTCGAACCCCAAGATCTAGAGACCAAAAAATGGTGCAGAATTCTAAATGGTTTATGGCTTTAAAAAATTATAAATGAAGAATTTCAAATGTTAGCTGATCCAACTTGAACATCCCTGACTGTTACTTAAGCATTTTTAAATTTCCATAAAGTATTTCACAGGCACAATTTAGCAACTGTTTACATAGCAAATTAAAGTCATGAAACCATTACAGCAATACCATATATCTGTCCTATGTAAATGGTATGAATTTCTAGATCAACAGTATTTAAATTTGCTAAAAGCAAAAATAAGTGTTTCATTTGTAATTCATATGAATACTTTCTCAAACTTTGAAGTGAATATTTGGCAGTAAATAATGTTAATAGAAAGATATTAGGGCTAAAAGCAAGTACAGGATTATAAAGCACAGCTGCTGATCAAAACAAGGAATCTGTCAACATAGGAAAGGCTTCAAAGTTAAACCTTGAGACACATGGTGGCAGCAGTAAAGCATCTATTTGTGCCACAAGACCTGGGTTTGAGTAAGCTCTTTTACCTATTAATTATGTGGCCTCTTCACTAGTTACATAGCTTCTCCTAGCCTCAGACTGAGCTTCATATATAAAGTGAGAACAATACCACCAATATTACAGTCTAAATAGGAGAATTAAATGAGAATGTTTTTACTCATTCAACAAAGATGTTTTGAAAAGCTGTAGGGGCGCCTGGGTGGTTCAGTGGGTTAAAAAGCCTCTGCCTTCGGCTCAGGTCATGATCTCAGGGTCCTGGGATCCAGGCCCACATCAGGCTCCCTGCTTGGCAGGGAGCCTGCTTCCTCCTCTCTCTGCCTGCCTCTCTGCCTACTTGTGATCTCTCTCTCTCTGTGTCGAATAAATAAATAAAATCTTAAAAAAATAAAAAGAAAAGCTGTAATTTTTTTATATACAAAAAACCCTTTAAAATTCTTCAATAAAAAATATTAACTTTTAATATTACCAAGAAAATGCAAATCTAATTATTAAGCTATGGTTCCAAAACCTTACAAGGAAATTCCTAAATATTACTTGAGAAAACTGAAATTATTGGAATAAACACTGATAAAATATGACAATGCAGGGATATCTTAAAAGAGTTTGACATCTACTAAAACCAGAACTCTCTAAAAGATTTTTCAATATTAAACAGAAATAGGGGGCACCTGGGTGGCTCAGTGGGTTAAAGCCTCTGCCTTCGGCTCAGGTCATGATCTCAGGGTCCTGGGAT
>LNAC01000344.1:1677921-1741251 GCA_002007465.1 Ailurus styani
GGGGGGGGGGGAGAGGAGGGGACGGAAAGATTCGGCCCGTGGAAGAGTTTCTGGACCTAAAAGCTAACCTTGCGATGACTGAAAGTTTCTCCTCCCTTGTGGAAAAGAAGCCATTTTGATTCGGGGGAGCGAGAGACCCCTTCCAGCCTGGCGCGCTTCACCAAACGCGTGCTTGCTTAAGGGAGACAAACGGAATTCTTTCCGTTTCATGCAGTCCTAATTTCAAGATAAATCGTCCAGAATACAGTCGGTCTTCGTATAAACACCCAGTTAATACTCTTCTGCATTTATTCCCTTTTTTTGCTTCGGGTCTTGGCCAACAGAGCAAGAGAGTCGCTTTCCTGTCCTTTCTTCACTGCAGACGTCACCAATATCCAGAACAGTACTATATTTAGAGAAGCTACTGCCTTTAACTCAATAAATTCGATCGTTGTAACAGTGCTTTATAAGATTCGTAAAATACAGATCACACACCTTCCTAAACTCTGGGTGGCGGTCTTTTTAGTTGCTGACACCCTCCTGCTACTCGGATTTCAGCTTCTTTTTAGAAGACCCATTGGTGTCTTTGTATTGATCGGAATTTAGTCCCTTTTGAAGTGGGCTAAATCTGTAACCTTCCCTCCAACCTACTCAGTAGTGACCGCAATCCTACAAACAACTGACTTCTGGCTATCACAGAGGGATTAGGTTAGCGTACGCTAATCTAAAGGATATCTATCTCTTGGGTAGCCTTTTCCTCCCCAATGAGCCAGACCTCACTCCCCTGCTAGGAAAAACATTAATCTGTTCCTCCTGTTTTTCCTCCGCCTCCTTTCTCCCTCCTAGGGAACCTTCCACAACAGAAGGTCTTAGCGGCTGTTGCTAGGCAAACATGCCAACTTCCCTGTTTAGGTGAAGCAAATAACCCAACTTCCATTACAAGCAACCTAGATAATATGATTTCTTTAAACTATTAATAGGTGTACCTCAGTGGTAAATCCCTTTCAAGGTTATCTTATAAAGTACGATGCTAAAGTTAAATTTATTTTTATTTCATCAATATTTCAGTTAAATACAGGTTTAAAGCCAAGGGGCTTCCCAGAATTCACTTTAATAATATAATTAAACAGAAACATTTGGCAGAAAAAGGAGAAAAGCAGCTTTGAAAATTACTTGGGTGTTTACAATAAAAGCTGATCTATGAGAAACATTTATATGCTTTGAACTCCCCACTTAGGGTAGATGTATAAATTACAGAGAATAATTTGTTCCTTGACACTGCACCTATTTAGAAGAGAGATAATATGGTTATTTGGCAAGAAAAAAAAATAGAGATTCTGGATTTTATTCCCAAATTAATAACATGGTAAGAATTTTAGCTATTGAACTAAGCTCTTTTTTCCCCTGATTTTGCTGTTTAAGATATTTGCTCTTGCTATGTAGTTATGTTTTTCAGGGTGTTGGGAAGTAACATAAATAAGATTTTAAAAGTTATGTTGAAATTGATATATATATATATATATNATTTGCTCTTGCTATGTAGTTATGTTTTTCAGGGTGTTGAGAAGTAACATAAATAAGATTTTAAAAGTTATGTTGAAATTGATATATATATATATATATATATACACATACATATATATAAAGTTTCAAACACTTAAAGTTGTATAATTTGTTTTAATCCAGGTATTTGTATTAATCCAGTGAAATAGTGTTTGAGAACTTTCTTGAGCTAAGACAGTATTTTAAGAGTGTATAACTAAAGACAAACACCTTATATGTTTTATAGTCATTTGTGCTTAGAAATCACTACTCTGTAGATTTAACACAACTTAAGCAATTTAGTTTTATTTTGTATTTTATTATTTAACTCTGTTACAGAATGCCTAGAAATTTAGATGCTGCCCTGGCCTCCATCATTGGTATACTATGAAAATTAAATGAGTCATTTCATGTAAAGGACTTCAAACAGTTCATGGCACATAGTAAGTACTCAAATGATTTTTAAAAATCCTTTTTATGTTTATGTCATCATAGTCTTTAGTTTTTTCATCAGATGAGGGTGACAAGCCATCAAATACATTTTTGCTCTTAGCTTGAAATCTAAAAAAATAAATGCTAATTTTTATTTTTCTTTTTAAAAATATTTTATTTATTTATTTGTGAGAGAGAGAGAGAGAGCGCACACACAAGCAGGAGGGAGAGGGAGAAGCAGACTCCCCCGTGAACAGGGAGCCAGATGAGGCTCTTGATCCCAGGACCCTGGGATCATGACCTGGGCTGAAGACAGGCATTTGACTGAGCCACCCAGGTGCCTCAGTGCTAGTTTTTAGATCACTAATCAGTTAAAATAATACCTTATGAATTTTTCAATGTATTTTCTGATATGCCTGTACTCTGTTGTTCTTCCTTTGATTTTGTCTTTTTTTGAGACAAGTTATGCGATGTGGTTAAGCTAGCGCATGCTTAAATAATACTCTGGAATGTGTTAACCTAAGGCATTTTTTGTTTATTTTAAAACTAGAAAAGATGTTTAGATACCAACTAACTTATATGAAAGAGAGACTAAGAAAGTTTGGATAGATCAAATATCTACCCAATTTTTTCTTTATAGATAAATATCATATTATTGAGGAGGGGGTAAGAGAGCAAGAAGGGCTATTCCATCCTACAAAGATGAATAAGTCATGTGTCCCTGCCTTAAAGAAATTTGGCACTCTAGTAAGAGCAATACAATAAAATATATGTATAAACAACTAGAGTATAAAATAAACTGGGTCATTATAACATGGAAAGTATAAAGTTCTGTGAAAGTTAAAGGAAAGAATAGTAGGAATCATAACTGTGATGTCACAGAAACTACCTTTTTTTTTTTTTTTAAGAAACTACCTTTTGACAAGTAAAAATCACTATGTATGGTATTAGATGTGTACCCAGAGCCATAGAAAGGTAATAGCTCTCAGTTCAGGGCAGGATGTGGATAAAGGATAAGGAATAGGAAACTAGGAAACAGAAGCGTGTGTGAATAGAGTTTAGATTAACTAAAAAACCTGGTTAACGTACAGCTAGAAGTTGAGACCTCTCCAATGTAAATGATTTATGTAGGGAGAGGGAATGACATCCTCAAACACAGATGCAAGCACAAAATAACACTAGAGCTGAGTCAACTGGATTTTCTGGACTGCTTTAGGTAAAGTAAGGGTGGGAGTCCGAATGAGTCCTCTTCATCCTCCTCACCTCAACCCTCCCTCATATATAGATTCTCCATAACCTGCCTCTTCCCCCAGTCGACAATCCTATCACCACTATTCATCTGTAGAAAATAAATGGAGAAGAGGAAGATATTCCAAGCAATTACACTAAGGAAATCTGAGGAAACTAATAGTTTCTGGCCTACCCTTCACCTTTAGAGATCGGTCCCAAACCAGGCCCAAATCAGCATCTGCAAACTAGACCCGAGGGGTTGCCTGAGACTTAGGGTAACAATCCAAAGTAATCATGGCAGATGTAGCCTACGCCAGTTCTGGGTTTCTAGAGGTACGTCCCTGTAGGTTTGATCCAAAAAGAGTTAAATAAGCTGATGTTTCTGAGTCCCTCCTGAAACTGCTTCTGAACTTGTCAGCAAGCCCTCTTGCTCAATTGAAGATAGATCCAAACATTAAAACCAGAAGCTGACCAGACAGCTTAACTCATGTTCTAACTAAAACCCGTTATGCTTTTTTTTTTTTTTACAGATTTTATTTATTTATTTGACAGAGAGAGATTACAAGTAGGCAGAGAGGCAGCCAGAGAGACAGGAGGAAGCAGGCTCCCTGCTGAGCAGAGAGCCCGATGCAGGCCTCCATCCCAGGACCCTGAGATCATGACCTGAGCCAAAGGCAGAGGCTTTAACCCACTGAGCCACCCAGGTGCCCTGCATTATGCTTATTTCTTATCACACTTTCTGGATGCATTGATGAAGGCATTTTACAAGAACCCAGAACATCCCACCCATCCAACCAGAAAAGCCCTGATGGTGATGGAATGCCTAGAAGAACACGCCCCACATATCCTCTCCTACCCTCTTCCTTTCCCATGATCATGGGCTGAACATACACTGAACCCCACCTGTAATCACATGCTCTCTGCCTTTCTTGCACTCACTCCTTTGAACCTCTCTCTATCAAACTCCAGATGCCCATCTTGCTGGTGGAGAGGTCAGTTGTCAAGACTTAAGCCATATCCCCAGGCTGCCCACACCCAAATAAATTTCTCTCTTCCTCTTTTCCAGACTCTCATCTCTTGACTTACTGGCTTCTCTTGTGACAAGTTTATCTGACTTTGTTTGGCAGCATTGTTGGCAAACCCAGCCAGGACTTGTGCTTTCAATTTATCTCCCCTTGGGATTTTCCAGGATGGAGCAGTTGGGCCCTGAAGTGCACTGGGGCTCACCAGTTTGTTTCCTGAGTTAATGGCTATGATAGATCTTTAGAAAACAAACTGGTCTTCATGAAGGCCTTCAGCCCAACATTGAGCATCTCTGAACTTCAGCTGACCTTTTGAGACTTCTGGGCTGTTATTAGACAGAACACCCCTATGAAAGAAACATCAGACTACTTTCAGGCAAGAGGCCCAATTTTAGGTGCAGTTTAAACAGGGTCAAGAGAAAGCAGCTCCACTTTTCACTTAGTGAAACTTACTGAAGTTTTGTTGAATTTCATTATCATACTAGCTTCTTAGGGCTGCTGTAATAAACACCACAGACTGGTGGCTTAAACAACAGAAATTTTCTCATAATCCCAGAGGCTGGACGTCTAAGATCAGGATGTTGTAGGGTTTGGTCTCTTCCAAGGACTCTCTCCTTGGCTCACAGCTGGGCATCTTCTCTATCACATTGTGTTCATTCTGTGTCTATTTGTATCCCAGTCTCTTCTTATAAAGATACCAGGCATATTGGATTAGGGCTTACCCATATGATCTCATTTTACTTTAATTACCTCTTTATGGGCCCTATCTCCAAATATAGTCACATTCTAAGGTACTAGACGTTAGGACTGTAACATATGAATTTAGGGGTAAGGGACACAATTCAGCCCGTAACAATGATAAATGCTCATTTTAAGAATATCATAATTATTAATAAAAGGCACCCTTATGAAGACACAATTTCAAATTTATTCAGTAAACTTGAAGCTTTTTTAAAAAAGATTTTTAAATTTATTTATTTGACAAAAAGACAGTGAAAAAGGGAATACAAGCAGGGAGCAGGGGGAGTGGGAGAGGGAAAAGCAGACTTCTGGCTGAGCAGGGAACCGGATGCTGGGCTGGATCTCAGGGCCTGGGATCATGACCTGAGCCGAAGGCAGATGCTTAATGACTGAGTCACCCAGGCGCCCTGGTCTTTTTTTTTTTTTTTTTTTTTAAGTTTTTTTTTTTTTTTTTTTTTTTAAGATTTTATTTATTTATTTGAGAGAGAGAGAGAGAGAGAGAAACAGACTCCCTGCTAAGCAGGAAGCCCAGTGCAGGGCTCGATCCCAGGACGCCAGGATCACAATCTGAGCAGAAGGCAGATGCTTAACCAGCTGAGCCATTCAGGTGCCCTGAGCCTGAAGCTTTTCTAATTACTCTTTAAATAAAATATCAATGCTTTTTCGGTATAAATTAGCAACAACAAATAGGATACTGAAATTTAAAAAAACCTGATTACCGAAATTATCTGAGCCATACCACAGTGAGAGTTATCGGAAAACAGATAGAACTTGAATTCTAGTCCATGCAGATAGAACTTGAATAGACTCAAGAATAATATGAAAGGATTTATAGAGCTGATGATTTGACCCGCATTTAGAGTTCTGTCTAAATAAGCAACTGGAGATATAGTGAGGTCAAATACATTTTGCAACCAGATGATATCCTGAGCACAAATGTATGTTCAGTACATCTTGGCATGTCATGACTAGCCAGTTAAAAGAAGTTGGACATTCATGTGTAAATCATTCTGGAAACCAGAACTCGAAAGGTATGTTTTAAGCAAGATGGGGAGGAACTTTCTTTTGTTCCATGCCTTACTTTCTAGGATCTGGACTTGGGGGAGTCTTTAGAGTTCTTTATGATGTTGCAAGAGATTAGGGATTAAAGATGAGCTTGGGGCACCTGGCTGGCTCAGTAGGTTGGATTCTCGCCTGCTCCCCCTGTGCTTGCGTGTGCGCTCGCTCGGGCGCGTGCTCTCTCTCTCTCTCTCTCAAATAAATAAATCTTTAAAAGATAGAAATTAAAAATAAAATAAAATCTTTAAAAATAAATACATACTGACATACATACATACATATGCACATAAATATGAGCTCTGCCACTTGGGGCAGATCATGAACTAGATAGGAACCTGTCCCTATGGTGGATACTTCATTAAAGATGAATATTCAGTCTGTATTGCATTAGGCCAATGATTCTCAGTTTTGTGGTGAACTTTTAAAAACTTTATATCTCCAGCTCTAATCCTAGAAATTTTGATTTGAGGTATTATTGTGGGGCCAGGGAGCTTTCATTTTTTTTTTAATTTGACAGGTGATCCTATCCTATTGTCTGAGGTAAGGACCAGTGATGTTTATCAGTGGTCGGGTCAGCAAGCTTTTTTGGTAAATAGCCAGATGATAAATATTTTCGGCTTTCCAGGCCATACAGTCTCTGCCACAATTACTCTGCTGTGTCACTGTAGCAGGAAAACAGCCCCAGGCAAGATGTAAATAAATGAGCATGCCTGTCTTCCAATAAAACTTTATGTACAAAAACAGACAAAAAGAGATGGTGGGCTGGATTTGGCCCCCAGACGTTGTTTTCCAACCCTGTCTTATATGAAGAGAGGTTTTATTTGCCAAAGTCAGGGAAAGTATTTTTCTTATGTTCAACAACAGCATTAAAAGCCTTACAGGAAATGACCAATGTTTGGTGTTACACACGAATCACTAAATAGGCCGAACTCCTGCCTTTCAAGAAATTAGTTTATTTATTTATTTATTTGACAGAGAGAGAGATCACAAGTAGGCAGAGAGGCAGGCAGAGAGAGAGGAGGAAGCAGGCTCCCCGCTGAGCATGGAGCCCTATGCGGGCCTCGATCCCAGGACCCTGAGATCATGACCTGAGCCGAAGGCAGAGGCTTTAACCCACTGAGCCACCCAGGCGCCCAAGAAATTAGTTTCTAAAACAACAACAGCACATACTGTTTATAAGTAATCCCATATGACTAATTGTCATATAAACAGCTGACTTTGTGAGACTAAACATGAAACTGAGTTCAGAGGTGGGCAGATTTTCCTGATTTTCCTAATACTCTTGATTTACGAATATCAGATTAAGTAAAAGGAGCATTCAGTAACCAATGTAAAGAGGAGAGCAATACCCCAGCCTAGTTTCCCTCCTTGAGCAGGAGGCAATCAGAGAGCATATTTTAAGAGGAGTCCTTTAGGCCACCTGGCTGGCTCAGTCAGTGGAGTGTGGGACTGTTGTTCTTGGGCTCATGAGTTTGAGCCCCACGTTGGAGAGATTACTTGGGTGAAAAAGAAAAAAGAAGGGTCTTTTAAATAAGACTTCATGGTTCTTTACATAGCCAAATTTTCCCTCTCTCAATTGTAACTTCAAACACATTATCAGGGGCGCCTGGGTGGCTCAGTCTGTTGAGTGTCTGCCTTCAGCTCAGGTTATTATCCCAGGTCATGGGATAGAGTTCTGCATCGGGCTCCTTGCTCAGCCAAGAGCCTGGTTCTCCCTCTTCCTCTGCCATTCACTCCCCCTGCTTGTGCTCAAATCTTAAACACACAGACACACACACACATTATCATCAGATTTATCCTTTGAGGCAAAGGACTGTTATGGTTGCAGTTTAATGAAACATGATCATTTCCTTTATATAATCTGAAACAAAGAAAAATGTTTTCCTTTCTCAATAGGAATGGTAAATTAGAAAAAAATATCAGTGGATCAATTTGTGTGTTGGTGCATGCGTGCATATATGGGCATGTTTAAAACAAGTGATTGGTAATTTAGTGACCCACTGCCTACATTTGTAGAAATGGTGGAATAATAGTTGTTGGATAGGGCAACATTCTCCTACATCTCCTTGTATTTCTGAAAGATGGACATACATAATGAGTTACTTAGAAATGTATGGCTTTTGGGCGCCTGGGTGGCTCAGTGGGTTAAAGCCTCTGCTTTCGGCTCAGGTCATGATCTCAGCGTCCTGGGATCGAGGCCCGCATCGGGCTCTATGCTCAGCAGGGAGCCTGCTTCCTCCTTTCCCTCTCTCTCTGCCTGCCTCTCTGCCTACTTGTAATCTCTCGCACTGTGTCAAATAAATAAATAAAATCTTTAAAAAAAAAAAAGAAATGTATGGCTTTTCAGCATCTTATCCTCCCCTCTGTACACTGCTTGGGAATTTTCCATTTGGGAATTTTTGTGGGTGGCAGGATCTCTTTTCCCACTATGGGGGCCAGAAAGTCCAGATACTTCCCTTCTGTCCTTCCACATGCCCCCCACCCCCACATTCATTCTAGGGTCAGGGAAAGTGATCCAAGCTTGGTAGACTGGATGCTCTTACTTGGGACTTTGAATCAGGACTGAGTTACACAGACTAAGCAGAATTCATCCCCTTCGTACCTATGATACCCAGAGTCTGGTGACACAATGGCAGCAATCTCTGGGGTGATAGCCAGCATTTATTTGCAATGGCAGTGGTACCCTAACCAGGCCATTTCAGGACTGACTTTAGGTGTGGTTCTGGCTATCTAGCTTCACTCAACTCCCTTCCTTACCATCAAAACCATGATCCACTCAACGTTCCTCTGGAAAATTCCTTTTCTGCTTATGTTAGCCACTGAGATGGTTTAACATATAAAGAAAGGGTACAGAAATCAAAAGATTGCAGAAATAATCCATCTTTCCATTTCTCATATAGTTTCCCTTTACTTAGTTTAATGGAAGTTATCCACGTTTGGGGTTTTTTGTTTTGTTTGGGGGGATTTTTGGCCCTGATTTTTATGACTCTAGTCATTAGAGTTTCAAAATTTAAGAGTACCTCTGTATGCATTTCAGTTAAACTTAAGTGAAGGTGTCCTAAATTACATGTTCCCTTCTGTTAGTCAGTTCATTGATTATACCCAAATAATAAGCACTCCTCTCAAGATTTTAGACTTGATTTTTTACTCACTCTGCCAGGAATGTTGAGTGCTTACATTAAAAACTAATATCGCCCACATTTCTCAAGGAAAAAGACTTTATATAAATCTCTTGACTAAAAATTTTTATGAATGCAAAGTGCTTTTAATTTTTCTCTTGAATTCCTTCTGTTCACAAGAATCTTCGCAATCAAGTATTTCGTTTGGGGCAATCAAAGCCCTCTTGGCTAAAATTACATGGAAAAAGGATTATTTTTACCATTTTTGCAAAAATATTTCCACAACCACAATTGAAGTGCTCCTTTATGGTTTTTTTCTGCAGAGACTTATAACCTTGTTTCTGCAACATCTAACTGAGCCCTTGATGTTCTCAACTAATGATATGAAAGTCACAGAATGAAATTAATTTGCACCCACTTCATCACAAACAATCACAATAAATATCTGATTACTGGTCATGTGCCAGTCACAGTGCTATGGTAATAAACAGTGAACATGACAGAGTCTATTCTTCCAGAGCTGATGGTTAAGCAGGGAAGCTAGAATACTTATAAATAATTAAACAACCACAAGTGTGAAGGCCAAAGTACATGGGATATTTAACAGTGAGAACTGACCGAGCCTAAGATGAACAGAGGCTTCCTCAAGAAAATGACATTTAAGCAGAAAGCTACAGGATGAGTAGAAATGAGCTGGGCAAAGAGAGAGCAAAATGTTTCAGGCAGAAAAAAATAGCATATGGAAATGCACCCAGGCAGAAAGAATGGTAGTTTGTTTCAGGACCTAACAGAAATCCAGTCTGGCTGGAGAAAGTAAAGAGATTCAGAAGGAGCCTAGCAAAGAAGATGGCTACAGAGTTAAGCAGGTAGGCACTGAAAACCAAAATAGGCTGAACTTGCCTTTTCTGGTTAACTCAGTTTTTATAGCCCAGAAGGACTAGGGGCACAAAAGACAAAGCAAGACTCAAGATTTAAGGTCTACCATGAGACTTTCCCTTCATAAAGCCAAGACCCAAAGGTTGCACTCTCAGCATTAGGACAAATGATAAATGAATACCGCCCCCCGCCCAGAACTGCAAAAAGCTACCTATTTTAAAGCCTGGTGCTAAATGGAGAGAAGAAAATTTTCCCCTGAGAATTCATTACCACAAGCAAATCCTCTTGCAGGTTTATAGTTTGAGTTGGCACTTCTTGGATCGGTCAAATATATCTCAAATCAATAACTTCATTTAGGAGGCTTTTGGCTAGGATGTCCCAATCACCTGATAGAAGTAAAGGCAAATCCTTTCTGAAGGAACCTTCTTGCCTCCCAGGCCTCAAGAGTTTCTACAGAGGGGCTCCTGGGTGACTCATTCAGTTAAGTGTTGGACTTTTGATTTTGGCTCAGGTCGTGATCTCAGGGTCCTGAGATGGAGTCCTGCTTGAGACTCTTTCCCTCTCCTGTCCCTCCCCACCCCCACTCGTGCGTGCTCTCTCTCTCTCTCTCTCTCAAATAAATAAATAAAATCTTAAAAAAATCATTTCTGCTGAAAGCTCATAGGAATAGCATAATTCATAATAAAACAATGTCGTCAACATCAACAACCGCAGTGTCAATCACCAATAATCATCCAAAATGATGAGCATCACGAGCCCTCATGGCAGATTAGACCCACAGAATTTTCAGATGTTGAAATTATTCAACACAGAAAATCAGTAAGTGGGGTGCCTGGGTGGCTCAGTGGGTTAAAGCCTCTGCCTTCGGCTCAGGTCATGATCTCAGCGTCCTGGGATTGAGCCCCACATCAGGCTCTCTGCTCAACAGGGAGCCTGCTTCCTCCTCTCTCTCTGCTTGCCGCTCTGCCTACTTGTGATCTCTCTCTCTCTCTGTCAAATAAGTAAATAAAATCTTTTAAAAAAAAGTAAGTTTTAATGTTTCTAAGAATAAATAAATCTTTAAAGCATGAATCAAAAGTGGGCAGTTAATGAATAGGAAACAGAGAATCAATTCTCTTTTGAGAACAACCATAAAAGCTATTCAAAAAAATTGATTTTCATTGGGGTCTTGGAAGCTTGACCACCCTAAGTTCTCCTATCAATGGACCTAGGGAGTTTGTTTGGAGGTTCTAGCAGGAAAGTGCAGCTACTCATACACCCTTGACTCAAGAACAGTCCTCCTCTGTTGGGTAGATGGTCCTCTTCCACTGAGCATGCAGCTTTGGGAGGGATGCACGTAGAGTGGGAAGGGAGGAAGGGGACACCTGCCTAGCCAGCCAGATCAGCTGAACCAACTTTGGTGATCAATGGGGTGACAGATGTCATAGCCTGATCTCCCTCACATCCATGGCCAAAATATTTTTAGAATCTTGAACACATGAGAGAACTGGCTGATCTTGTTCCCCCAGTAGCCTTGCCACATGGGAACGATGGAGAGCTTGGTCAGGATTATGGCGCCATGAATGGCAGTGGCTACCTCCTTGGAGCACTTGACACCCAGCCCGAAATGTCCACTGTAATTTCCAGTGGCAACAAAAGTCTTGAACCTGGGCAGCATGGGTCTGCTTTTGCATAGGCATAATCTTCAAAACCTCATCCTTGAGGGATATGCCCAGAAAAGAGTCAATGAGCTCAGAGTCCTTGATGGGCAGGAGATAGATCTCCTGCAGGGACTTCATCTTTATGTCCTTGACCAGGCAGTCCAGCTTGGTGACAGGGATCCATTCCTTGTCCTTGACCTTGCATCCCTGAGCTCTTGGCCTCTGAGGAAGCTGCCTGGCTTCCTATTCCAGGGCCCTCCCACAGCACCTGCATCATCCATCATTTGGTGTTTCCTCTGAGAAGTTTTTGTACTCTTTCCTCCCCCCCCTTTTTAAGGTTTTATTTTTAAGTAGTCTCTGTACCCAACATGAGGCTTGAACTCACAACCCCAAGATCGAGAGTCTCATGTTCCTCCGACTGAGCCAGCCAGGTGCCCCAGTTTTTGTACTCATTCTTAAATGGTTAATATTGTGGTATGACTGTTGCTGTGTACACAGGCAAGCCTTTTATACAGTCATGCTCATCTGTAAGAAGCAACTCCTCCTCCATTCAAGTTTTACAGTGAGATTCCAGCAATTCAGTCCTATCTTCAGGCTCTACTTGTCATTCTAGTTCTCTTGCTATTTCCACATCTGCAGTTAGTTCCCCCTCTGAAGTCTTGGACTCTTCAAAGTTACCAATAAGGTTGGAATCAACTTCTTCCAAGCTCCTGTTAATGTTGATATTTTGAACTCTTTCCATGAATCACAAATGTTCTTAATGGCAACTCAAATGGTAAATCCTTTCCAGAAGGTTTTTCATTGACTTTACCCTGATCAATCAGAGGAATCATTATCCATTGCAGCTATAGCCTTATGAAACTTATTTCCTAAGTAAGAAGACTCGAAAGTTGTTATTACTCCTTGACCCATGGGCTACAGGATGGGTGTTATGAAAACAGGCATGAAAACAACATTAATCTCCATCATAGCACAATGAGCTCTTCAAATAAGTTGTAATATTTTGAAAGAAATCTGTTTTCCTGAACAGTAGGTCTCAACGGTGGGCTTAAAATATTTAGTAAACCATGTTGTAAATAGATGTGCTGGCATCCAGTCTTGATTGTCCCATTTCTAGAACATAGGCCAAGTAGATTTCACATAATTCTTAAGGGATGGAGGATTTTCAGAATGGTAAATGAGCATCAGCTTCAAGTTAGAGTCATCAGCTACATGATAAGAGTTAGCCTGCTCTTTGAAGTTTGAAGCCAGGCATTGACTTCTCCTTCATGGCATTTTGTTAGAATATAAGAATTTTCTTAGAATATAAGGATATAAATATATTTTCTTAGGATCCTTCTTTTGTTGAGTGTAGCCACCTTCAGGAATAATCTTCTGGAGAACTTGCTTAGCTTCTACATCAACACTTGGTTTTTCACTTGCTGCAGTAATGGAAGTGGCTTCTTTCCTTAATCCTCAAGAACATCTCCTAGCTTCAAACTTTTCTTTTTCAGTGTTCTCACCTCCCTCAGCCTTTATAGAACTGAAGAGAGTGAGGGCTTTTCTCTGGATTAGGCTTTGGCTTAAGGGAATGTTGTTGCTAGCTTGATCTAGCCAGGCCACTAAAATTCTCCATATCAGCAATAGGCTGTTTTGCTTTCTTATTATTTTTTGTATTTACTAGAGTAACACTTTTCATTTCCTTCAAGAACTTTTCCTTTGTGGTGCCTGGGTGGCTCAGTGGGTTAAAGCCTCTGCCTTCAGCTCAGGTCATGATCTTAGGGTCCTGGGATCGGGGCCCGAATTGGGCTCCCTGCTCAGCAGGGAGCCTGCTTCCTCCTCTCTCTATGGCTGCCTCTCTGCCTACTTGTGATCTCTCTCTCTGTCAAATAAATAAATAAAATCTTAAAAAAAAAAAAAGAACTTTTCCTTTGCATTCACAACTTGGCTAACTGTTTGGCTCATGAGGCCTGCCTTTTAGTCTATCTGGGCTTTCAACATGCCTTCCTCACTAAACCTAATCATTTCTAACTTTTGACTTAAAGTGAGAGACATGGGATCCTTTTTTTTTTTTTTCCACCTGAACCCTTGCCATTGTGGGGTTATTGATTGGACTAATTTCAATAGTGTTATGTTTCAGGGAATTGGGAGGCCTGAGGATGTGGAGAGAGATGGGGGAATGGCTGGCTGGTGGAGCACTCAGAACGCACACAATGTTTATTGATTAAGTTGACTGTCTCGTATGGGTGCAGCTCATGGCTCCCCCAAACAACTAAGTAGTAACATCAAAAATCACCCATCACAGATCACCATAATAAATATAATAACAATGAAAAAAGTTTGAAATGTTTCAAGAATTACCAAAACATGACACAAAGACATGAGGTGAACAAACGCTATCGGAAAAATCCCACCAATAGATATGCTTGATGTAGAGGAAAACAAAAACACAGATCTGTGAAGGGCAATAAAACAAAGCACAATAGAGGCACCTGGGTGGCTCAGTTGGTTAAGCATCTGACTCTTGCTTTCAGCTCAGGTCATGATCCCAGGGTCATGAGATCAAGCCCTGCATTGGACTCCATGCTCAGTGTGGCATCTGCTTGAGATTCACTCTCTCCCCCTCTCTTTGCTCCTCCCCATCCCACTCCCCCCTGCACTGTTTGTGTGCTCTCTGTTAAAAAAAAAAGAACAAACACACACACAAAACAGAATAAAATGAGGTGTATTGTATGCACAAAACACTTCATAATTTTTTGATGAGACGTAGAAACTTTCATGGCGTTTCATTAATTCAGACTTTTTAACCTCAGGTAACACTGATATTGATAAAGTTACTCAGAGGCCCAGTGATGTCTATATTTCTAAGTAGCTTGGAAACACCTGCTAAGACAGGCTTTTAGAGATACAAAAATGAAACACAGACTGGCAGGAGCAGGGGGTAGACAACCACCATCACCACCACCATCATCACTGTCAACAATAAAGCATTCCTCATGTCTAGACATTGTGTTGAAAGTTTTCTGTTCATTATGTTGAATTTTTACAATTCTAGAAATCATCTTACAAAACAAGGCACTGAGGTTTGTAAAGGTCAAGTAACTCACCCCAAATGAAACAGAGTAAATAGCAGAGCTAAGATTCAAAACCAGTTCTGCTCATCCCAGTGTACTCAGTCTACATTACAACAGTGCTGGCCCTCTTGGCCATCCCCAAGTAAACTGAAGGTTTGACTCCATTAATTACATACGGAGCTGGTCCTGAGCTGGTTTGCCCTCAGAAGCATTTCTTGCTTTCCCTGATCTCTGTGTCACAGGGAAGACTGACCTTCTGTGTCAACCGACTTCCTGGTGTGTGTGGCTAATAGGAGGAGTTTGGAGAGTATCAGGAAAAAGAAGTCAGGTTGTTTCTCATCAAACCCCCTTCTACCTGCTGGGGGTGGCTTCCCAGGCATCAACCATTTCCTTCCTTATTCCAGCTGCAGCTATCCAGGCTTTCACCAGGTAGCCCTAATCCCTGGGCTTCTTTAACAAGCCTCCTTCCCTTTGTCTTTAGCCTAGTGACATCCTACTGTGGTTCATCTAAAGCAAGAGTCTTGGGTATAGAAATAAGTGGGTGTGTTTGTTCCTCTTGGCTCTATCACCATGGCCACCACTAACTGGACCAGGAGCAGCTCTAACTCGAGAACAGCCCACAGCTGGGTGGCAGGCTTCCTGTGAGGGAAACTGGAGGAAGAGCTTTGCCATCAGGTCCTTAGCAACAATCTGTCTGGTGTTTGATATATAGATCTAGGGGGTCAGTTAGTTGGTAGTAGGAGCAAAGGCAGAAAAGCAAAGAGAAACAAAGGCAGAGAGAAAAGACGTCCTGTCAATTGCAGGGCACTCAGGAAAAGTTAGAAAGCTCTTGTGGTTGGCATTGAGGGGTGGATCTGTGCTGGCCTCTGAAGAAACTTCCAGGTTAGAAGCCACATTACAGTTTCTGTCCAGTTCAGCTATACTCAGGTTCCCATTCTTCCTGTGTGACCCAGTGACAGTGTCACTTCCTCCTTTCCCGGCTGTCTGAAACTTGTGGCTGAGATTACTGCTTCTATTCTCTTTTTGAAAAAGTTTCCCTAGGTATCTTTCCAATAAATCATTCACTCCCTGACATAATCCAAGTATGTCCATGTTTTTTTTTTACAACCAATTTAACCACTTAAAACAGTTTTTAAAGCATGTCTATATCTCTTCCATCTTATCTACGTTGCAACCCTATGAGCTAGGCAGGGCAGAGGTTTTTATTATTAAAAAAAATTCAAGTTGGGGCACCTGGATGGGCTCAGCTGGTTAAGAGTCCAACTCATGAGTTTGGCTCAGGTCATGATCTCAGGGTTGTGGATTGAGCCCCACATCAAGCTCCACACTGGCCATGGAAACTCCTTAAAAGTCTCCCTCTCTCCCTTTCCCCTCTACCTCTCCCCCTTCCCTCTCTTAAAAAAAATTCAAACTTCAGATTTGCTAAATAACTCACCCACAATCACCAGGCTAAGTGATAAACGATAGAACCAGGACTAGGAACCAGGCATTTTGCTTTCTGTGTCAGGTACCACTGGCCTACTCTTTCCTAATTTCCTTGAACACACAAGCACACACACACACACCATCAATGATTCATATAGCAGGAAAATAGGTGTTCAGACATACTGGATATCAGACGTTCACTACTGGGTATCCAAGTGTCCTTCAACTTACGTGGATGATTTACAACTCTAGGCATCTTTCTGATAATGCCCCTCCTAGTCTACAGAAGAAAGGTCAAGTTGAGTCATAATAGGCAAATAATCTGCAATTGAAAACCAGACAAACCCATTTATTTTTTCAGAAACATTTACTGGGAACCTGCTCTGTGGTGAAAACTTGCTAAGTGCTGGGGATACAGAGATGAAAAAAAAAATCCCTTGTGGGAATTTTCAGCCCAAAGAGAAAGAGATACAAGTAGCGATAAATAATGATACAACACAAGGGCAACAAGCACGGGCAAAGCACAGATCCAGAGCAGATGAAGGTTTGATGAACTCTCTGGGAGCAGGTGACAAGGAATACTTTCTGGAAAGGTAACAGTTGGCTCAAGTTTAGAAAGTTGAACTGGAATATCAATTAAAAAATTTTTTTTTAAATTCTTTTTAAGTAAGCTCCATGCCCAATATGGGGTTCAAACTCTATGACCCTGAGAACAAGAGTCACATGCTTTAGCAACTGAGCCAGCCAGGTGCCCCCTGGAATATCAATATTTAATGGTAAAAGGAAAAGGTGCTACAAAGAGATGAAAAAGGATAGTCAGGGGTGCCTGGGTGGCTCAGTGGGTTAAGCCTCTGCTTTTGGCTCAGTCATGATCTCAGGGTCCTGGGATCAAGCCCAGCATCGGGCTCTCGGCTCGGCAGGGAGCCTGCTTCCCCCTCTCCCTCTGACTGCCTCTCTGCCTACTTGTGATCTCTCTTTTCTCTCTCTCTATCAAATAAATAAATAAATAAATCTTAAAAAAAAGAAAAAACATAGTCAGAAAGCAAAAAGAGAAAGAGAAGAGGGCGCCTGAGTGGCTCAGTGGGTTAAAGCCTCTGCTTTCGGCTCAGGTCATGATCTCAGCCTCCTGGGATCGAGGTCCGCATCGGGCTCTCTGCTCAGCAGGGAGCCTGCTTCCTCCTCTCCCTGTCTCTCTGCCTGCCTCTCTGCCTACTTGTAATCTCTCTCTCTGTGTCAAATAAATAAATAAAATCTTTAAAAAAAAAGAGAGAGAGAAAGAGAAGAGATGGTGACCCAAACAGTAAGGGAGATAGCTTCAAGGAAAGACAGATGAGCACTGTAAAAAAAACCCAGAAATATCTGTTAAGAAATATATAGATACAGTAATATACTAATGCAGGCTCAATAGACCTGGCAGGTAGGAAGTTCTTGGCAACCAGATCCAGGGCTGTTTCTAAGGGAGGAAGGGGAAGCAATTAAGCCAGAATTCAATGGGATCCAGAGTAAAAGGGAGGTAAAACAGTAGAGGTATCAAATGTTTCAGGAATCCCAGAAATGAACAAAAATTTTGTCAGACTTCTCTAAAGTTGGAAGAGGGTTAAAGAACATACAATGGCATGGGGAATGAATGGAATTTGGGAGAAGAATATCTAAAGAACTAACCTAAACTGGAGAATCTTTGATGACTATAATTTTCTGGTATGCTTTCTGTTTAGTAGCTACAAGAATATATTTGGCCTATTTGCTCTTCCCTCTTCCCCATTTTCAAATTACTGCACATGTATTATGTGGACCACTTGCTACGTCCTTCTTAGTGCACACTATGGACAGTTCAGTTCCTACTGACGTGTATATGACCAGTGACCACGTGGCACATGGTTAGACACAAAAAAAATGGACTCTGGATTCAGACCATCTTGACCTGAATTCTGTCTCCACCTTGTATCTACATGGTCTTGTACAAATTAATTAATCTCTTTGTTCCTCTCTTTCTTCATCTGTAAAGTAAGGATAATGATAATACCTACTCTGTAGTATAGGTGGGGAGCTTTAATGGAGTTACAACATATAAAATGCTTAGAACAGTGCCTGGCACTTACAAAGAGATATATGCAGTAGTTGTTATTATTAGCAATAGTAATTGTAGAAATAATAAGACAGAATGTTTGAAATTGGAATTATGCTGGAAAATCCAGGACTTGTGTGTGTGTGTGCGTGCGTGTGTGTGCATGAATTATAGAAGTCCCATTCAAAATAGTTTTACTAAAAGGGTGACTGTATTGGCTCATGTAACTGTGTAAGATTGTTAAGGCAGGGAGAAATTCATTCTCTGCATCTGTTGGGACTATCTGCCATCATTGTCTGATGGAATCATTCTCTTCTGTAGCAGAAAGGGGAGAGAGGATGTGGCTGGTAGTTCCAGGGCTATATTCTTATAGTATACAATGCAAGAGAAGAGAGGCTCCCTCTCAACCCCATCCTCAGCACAACATTCAAGGAAGTCCAGGAGAGGAAGGGATTGGCCCAACCCATGGCATGTACCCACGCTTGTGATTGGGAAAATGGGGACCTTGATTACTAACTCCACCAAGACCACGTGGAACCAGAAGAGACAGGCTGAGAAGATAAATCTATGCTGTCGTGCCTTTTAAAATCAAATGCTCACCACATTTTGCCTTGTAGGTAAGCCCTATTAAAACTCAGTTTTAGATACTTCCATAAATGACTACAATAAAAGTAACACTTGCAACTAATACTAATTGAGTGCTTACTATGTGTCGGGCATTGTTCTAAAAGTACTGACAATTTAATTCTTACAACAGACCTATAAATAGGTATTATTATTATAATCACTACCACTTTACAAATGATTAAGTGGAGGAAAGAAAGATTAAGTTGCTTGCCCTGAGATCATTCATCAAAAAAGTGGTAGAGCTGGGAATCAAGTCCTGAGAATTGGCTCCAGAATCTGGACTCTCAGGTTGTGCTGCCAAAGAAAAGGAGGGAAAAAACAGCCCAGGATAGTTGGATACGAGAAAACATATTTTCAAATACACTTAGTGGAAATCACTTTGGTTTTGAGATTTTTTCTAAAATGGTAAAGACTCAGAAATGTTGAAGGTTGGAGTAGATTTTCTAGAAATTCCGTCAGTGTTTTAAATCATCCAAAGAATATACTGGATACAATGTATCTCAATGTCCTAGGACAATGTCCACAAAAAGCATGTTTTGCACATTCCTGGGTATTAACTCAGAACTCACTTGTATTACAAATAACTCTATCTACTGAAGGATTGAAGACTATCTCTTTTTAGAGCTGAGAGAAAGCAACGAGTGGAACTTTAGTTAAGTTGGAACCTCTGTTCATAAGGGGATCACGGAGGATTTCTGGAGATCCAGTGACACCTCTAGGAACTTTTCTTCCCTCAACTTTATGGGATTCTTCCTGTATTCCTTTTTTTTTTTTTTTAAGATTTTATTTATTTATTTTACAGAGGGAGAGAGATCACAAGGAGGCAGAGAGGCAGGCAGAGAGAGAGGGGGAAGCAGGCTCCCCGCTGAGCAGAGAGCCCGATGCAGGCCTCGATCCCAGGACCCTGAGATCATGACCTGAGCCGAAAGCAGAGGCTTTAACCCACTGAGCCACCCAGGCGCCCCTGTATTCCTTTTTTCTTCACAGTTGCTACCACCCATATATATATGTTCTTCCTCACGAAGCTATCTTAGAAACTACCTCTTCAGCTTTCTCTAACCATCCTTGATGACCTCAGGAAAGAAAGACCAGAGGTCCTTTTTGTTTTTAGGAATTACAGTTAGTTGCTATGGGGAAACAAAATTGTGGCCAAAAGAAACGGACCCCAAAATGGAAAAGTGGCAAATACTCACAAAATGTCAACAAGTTCTTTAAGGTAGTCCTCACAGGGGGTGCCTGGGTGGCTCAGTTGGTTAAGTGTCTGCCTTTGGCTCAGGTCATGATCTTGGGGTCCAGGGATTGAACCCCACATAGAGCTCCCTGCTCAGTGGGGACTCTGCTTTTCCCTCTTTCTCTGCTCTTCCTCCCCCTACCCCACTCATGCTCTCTCTCTCTCTCTCAAATAAATAAATAAATAAATAAAAGCTTTAAAAAAAAGTCATGGTTCAAATGGAAGCTGCCTGGCTCTAAAGTCTACTTTCTTGATCCTCTGGTGTAGCAAAAATCAGGACAGATGGTTTCACAAGCAGAAGCTTATAACAGTCCAGGGCACTAAGTGAAGTATGGCTTAGGAGCTCGCTGCTCTGGTAGGCCCTCTTTGTCAGAATACTTGGCAGGATCAGCATTGCCCTGTGACTGTGCCTCAGCTCCTTTTATAAATTGGATTTTCTCAATTACCCAGAGACGATGAGGTTTTAAGACAATTCACACTGACCAATTCATAGGACAGTAATGGAACAGCCATAATGTCAAGCGATATATTCCTTTCCGGTGGCTAGAAATTCTTACCTTCTTTCTGGGACTCACTTTTCTTGGTATCAGGGAAACTGAAAAACCAGAAAGTTTATTAGTAAGAGTAGATTGTAACAAGAGAAGTAAAAAATGGGGGCGGGGGTGTGTGTGATAATATTTCTTTAGGCTCAAGACAAAGCTGATGACAGATTTTTTTTTTTCTCCTGTACCAGAGGATACAACCCGATGGGCCTTGTTCCCAGATCTGATGCCTTCTTCACTGGTCAGGGGTAGGATAGACATATCTAGTATTTGTCCTGGTAGCTTTGGGGATGTCAGAAAATAAAAATTTTACCCACATTCCTGCAATAGAGGTGGAATGTAAGTGGCAGAGGGGGAATTCTCATTCAGTCTGACTCCAAAGCCAGAGCTCTTCAGAGGACCCCATTGTCTGGTTTAAAAAGGAGATGACAGTAGACCACAGTCAAGATCAGCCACGAGACAAACATTTATTGTGCTCCTTATAAGTGCTTCACTCTATCATGCTAAATGTGTATCAGGGACAGTCCTTGCTCTCACTTTGTAGGTAAGAGCAAAGATCAGTAAAGTCTGTGATATAAACTCTAGGTGCCCCAATGCCAAAAAGGCCAAAAAAGAAACAGGTGACTAAGAGCTACCACAGTCAGGGAAATTGATAAAAAAAAATTTAAGAATGGGTTAAATGTAGATTAGTAGAGGGGAGGGATAGACATCTCTGTGGTATAAAGATTATGGAGGAGGGGTAACCTTCAAGGAGAACAATGTCACTGAATAGAGAGTTAGTTACTGCAGGCTAGGTTCGGGAGGTGGGGAAGGGGGTAGAGTTGATGACCTCAGGGCTTCAAAGGCAGTGACAGGGTTTGGGTGTGATGAATTTGCTCTACAGGATGCGTGTTCAGGGAGGCCAGCCGTGTGCCTACTGTGGTAAGCCACATCTGAGATGCTGAGGGATCCAATGTGAGGCAGGTGGGAATGGACCGGAGGAACTGATGCTTAGAAGGAGGTATTACTAGGCCTTCATTTTCAGAAGGAATGCAATAGAAGGATGGGTTCAAAATACCTGTCAGGTTTCTTCTGTGTCCACTGATGTTTATGTTTAACCAGTTTTTCTTCCCACATTCCCTTCACTTTCTTTGAATTCTCTTCCCCCAACCTCATGTGAAACTATGAAGATTAACATAAGATCAAATGTTTCTGATAAACTCTTTTTGCCCAGTTTATAAACGTTTATCTCAGTGGGAAAAGAATTTCAAGAATCAAGGATCTTCATTATTGTTTCAGGTTGCCTTCTTTGAACATTAAGCACGTGCTTTTTACCTTTTTTCTTTCTTCTTCTTCTTCTTTTTTTTTTTGTTTCTTACTTTTTTCCTTTTGGATATGTGCATATCCAAAAGCAAAAACACTTTATTTCCATAGTCTACAACAGAAAATTACTGGCTACTACCTTCTCCTGACAGTTATATGTTCACCTGAAAATCTCTTGAATTTCATTATAGTCCTCCAAATACTGTTTGATTCTCCTGCAGACACTAATAAAAATAACTTGAAGTTCATATTCCACCTTTCATTCAGAAAGATTCCAACATTCTTTACAATGTGTACTGATGTTATGACTTTATGTAGGCACACTACATTTCCTTCGTGCCTTTCATCTGAGGATCATAAGGGGCACAACAAACATTAATTAATTCTTACAACAACCTTCTGAACTATAATTTTTATGTGTATATAGTAGATGAATCACCTGAAGAACCAACAAAACACAGCCTTTGTAGGGAAGCCTTTGTAGGCTTGGCACAACTTAATGTATAAACAGCCCAGTCAGATAGGTTAGAGCAGGACAGGCAACACTGTTTTTTACTTAACTAAAACCACCAATGGAGTTTCACTAAGAGAATAATTATCCGAATAATGACTTATCTAGGTTTCTACAAGCAACACTTGGACTTTTGCAACAAACCCTACCAGAAAAAAGAAGGAAGTATAGTCTATTAATAGCTACACCCTCAAACTTATTGTCACTCCCAAGACAAGTGCTTCAGCAACAAAGCAGTTCTTGTCATTAACTGAAACTTTGATTTAGTATCAACGCAGAGAAAGTGTGCCACGGACTGACTCATCAACACTTTGCTTCCTACCTAGATTTCCCTGGAGTGTCTCTCCTTCAGGTGTGTAGCTCGCCGAGGCCTATTTAAGGAGAGATTAAATGTTCATTATTGTCATGTTGGCTACTCTTTAGAATAAGAACAAAAACAAAAATAGAATATATAGTGGAAAATATTCACGAGAAAGCGGACTTTTTCTTTTCTAAGTTGACTCACCAGACAGTAGAGGATATAGAACAACAAATGCTTTGCTCAGGGAAACTGATTTTATACCTTTTCCTTTATTGAAAGCTCACCTTTATTCTAGATTTTTAGTATAAAAATTTTCAAATGTATTCAAAAGTAGATAGAATGATATAATAAGGACCCCATATACCCATCACTCAATTCTAACAATGATCATCTTGGCTCTTTTTAAATGTTATGGCCAGGAAGTGTACACTTTGCAGGAAGTCCCAGTATAGCAACAACACAGTCATCTCAAAGATTCTCATGGAAAAAAAGAGAGAGAAACAGCCTCATGGAATCCTGAAAGCCAATTTTTGATTCATTTTAATTAAGTTTGTGAAATAAATGTACATATACATGCCATGAAGCAAATTATGGGAAGATTAGAAAACTGTGTCACAAAATCAAAGAACAGAATCACTAAACTCTAAGTAAGAATACTACCTGCCATTTATTAAATCAAATGCCAGACACTTTACTAGGCATTTACTCCACACACTGACCTCTTATTTATCAACAGTACCATATGGTAAGATTAGTACCCCTGCTTTAAAAGTGTGGAAACAGGGGCACCTGGGTGGCTCAGTCGGTTAGGCCTCCATCTCTTGGTTTCGGCTCAGGTCACGATCTCAGGATTGTGGGATCAAGACCTGCCTTGGGCTCCATGCTCAGCAGGGAATCTGCTTGAGATTATTTCCTTCTCCCACTGCCCCTGTCCCTCTCCCCTTACCCTTCTCCCTTTCCCACTGCCCCTCCCCAACTCACACATGCTTTCTCTCTCTCTCAAATACATAAATAAATCTTTTTTTATTTTATTTTATTTTATTTTTATTTTTTATTATTATTTTTTAAATTTATTTGACAGAGAGAGAGAGAGAGAGAGAGAGATCATAAGTAGGCTGAGAGTCAGGCAGACAGAGAGAGGAGGAAGCAGGCTCCCTGCTGAGCAGGGAGCCCGATGTGGGCCTCCATCCCAGGACCCTGAGATCATGACTGAGCTGAAGGCAGAGGCTTTAACCCACTGAGCCACCCAGGCGCCCAATAAATCTTTTTTTAAAAAGGTGTGGAAACTGAGGCCTGGAGAAGTTAAGTAACTGACTTACAGTCATAGGAAGTAAGCAACAGGATTAATAATGGTCATTACTTGATTTAAAAGCCTCTGCTTTGTTTTATAAATTGTAGCCAAAAGACCTACTGGAAGTCAACTCAAAAGACATGTTACCGATGTTAGAGGGAAAGGAAAATGGCAAACATCCACTTTGGTGGGAACATGGAAAAACCCATGAGAATTGTTAAAGTTTTTGGGCACCTGGGTTGAGTACAGGTTGAACATCTGGTTGGTCTCCGCTCAGATCTTTTTTTTTTTTCTTTAAGATTTTATTTATTTATTTGCCAGAAAGAGATAGAGAGAGCATGAGCATAAGCAGGGGGAGCTGCAGGCAGAGGGAGAAACAGGCTCCATGCTGAGCAAGGAGCCAAAGGTGAAACTCAATTCCAGGACCCTGGAGTCATGACCTGAGCTGAAGGCATACACCCAATGGACTGAGCCACCCAGGCATCCCCCAACTCATGTCTTGATCTCAGGCTCTTGAGTTCAAGCCCTGAATTGAGCCTACTTAAAAAAAATTGTTGAAGTTTTAGCACCAAAGCTAAGGCAAAAGACTTGATTAAT
Organism: Ailurus styani; assembly: GCA_002007465.1. Lineage (NCBI taxonomy): Eukaryota > Metazoa > Chordata > Mammalia > Carnivora > Ailuridae > Ailurus > Ailurus styani. The sequence continues at coordinate 1,702,507 of LNAC01000344.1, forward strand.
TCAACCTTGCATTTGCTCCATTTAAAGATAACCTAGAATTCTTAACATGACGAAATGCATAAATATGTCATTTGCTCAGCAGTACAATAACTTAAACTAGCCATAATTGCATTGTAAGGCATAATTTAACCTTGCCCACTGTCATAATGCCAACTTAAATCAGAAGCCATGCTAAATAAATCACCACCAATCCATTGTCTAAATTCATTATAAGCTCATGCCGTTCAAGTGCATTGCATTAAAACTTGAATTTTATTGGCTTAGTCATCCTTACCTTTTCTAACAAAACTTTTGTCAAGGTGACAAAAAAGCAAGTGGGATTGTCTTGTTTGGCTTTTTTTTTTGTTTTTTTTTTTTTTTTTTTTTTAGTAAAGGATGTGGGACCATTTTGTGTCCAGCTTCCATTGCTCAGTACTTCGTTTTAGAAAATATTTTATTAGAGAGAATGGTTTTATTTTTAACTCACATCTATTTTGCTCCCTTTAAAAATTTAGCCAAAGTATTTATTACATACACACAATTTAGAAAAAAATCAAGTAGCACTAAATAAGTTATCAAGACAAACAGTAGTTTCTTGTCCTACCCCTTCAGACTACCTTCCAGTTATTGCCTGAGAAAATAAAATACTTTTTTCTTTTAAGTCATTTTAGCTGTTTCTTTGTGTATATATATATTTCCATATTCCTAGATGATAGCCTTATAATGCCTCCTCTTGATTTTAAGACAGCAGCCAGTGAGTTCCTGGCACGGTAGATGGTAACAAATGGATACATATTGGTTGAGTATCTACTATATGCCAGACACTGCTCTGTGTTTTGGGGATACAAAACAGACAAATCCCTGACTTCATGTATTTACTACAAAGTGGATTAAATCCCTCCACCACTCCCCACTCTTCCAGTGTAATTATACCATAATTTTTATTTCAGTTCATCTGTGTTTATATTATGCCCATGTAAATATTGTTCATTTTAGTACTCCAAACTGCTATGATTATATTTCTTCTTTTTGCACTTCTTGAGTACTTTTTTTTTTTTTTAAAGATTTTATTTATTTATTTCACAGTGGGAGAGAGATCACAAGGAGGCAGAGAGGCAGGCAGAGAGAGAGAGGGGGAAGCAGGCTCCCTGCGGAGCAGAGAGCCCGATGCGGGCCTCGATCCCAGGACCCTGAGATCATGACCTGGGCCGAAAGCAGAGGCTTTAACCCACTGAGCCACCCAGGCGCCCTTGAGTACTTTTTTAAAAAAAGATGTATTTGTTTATTGCCATGAGAGAGAGGGAACGCACACGCAGTAGGAAGTTGCTGCTCTCATGCAAGGTCCTCTTGCCTCTGCAGAGGAAGAGAGGGAGAGAAAGCCCACTCAGCACGCAGAGCAGGGAGCCCAAAGGGGGATTGATCTCATGACCTCGGGACCAGACCTGAGCCGAAACCAAGTCTCATGCTTCACTGACTGCACCACCCAGGTGCCCCACTTCTTGAGTACTTTTAAAATAAAATAAAAACAAAAATAATAAGACTTTAAAATTGTTACAACAGCTCAAATAGATGCCCAATCCACCTGTCATCAGTTTTCCCCAAATGCTCATATGTAGCTGAAAATCACCCAGTTCTCTCATTTTCCTAGAGACTCACATGGGGCAGCGTGTGTCTTGTTTTAGTCTATATTGATTGTTCCGTTGGCCTGCTTCTTCAGGGTTGCGTTGCACGGGTTCCTGGATTCTGTGGCTTCCTCCATCTCATCTCCATCCCTTTTCTGTTGGAGTCTATCATTAGTAAAGTCTAGAGAAAGGTGGACAAGAAATGAATTTTCTGCATCCACAAATACATGAAAATCAATCAATCAATCAAACAGCACCAAAAAAGTTAGAAGGACAAACAGCAGTTTCTTGCCCCACCCCTTCAGACTACCTCCCAGTGATTGTCTCTGAAACAATTACCTTTTTCTTTAATCTGTCTTCTGGTGGGACAGGCATTTCCCTCAGAATTCTGCAAGCATTGCTTCATTGTCTTCGACCATTCAGTACTGGTAACAGAACTATGGTGTCATTCTCTCTCTTGTCCTTTGTCTAGGACCCATCTTTTCCTCTGGAAGCTTTTATTTTATTTTTATTTTATTTTTATTTTTTAAAGATTTTATTTATTTATTTGACACAGAGAGAGAGATTACAAGTAGGCAGAGAGGCAGGCAGAGAGACAGGCAGAGAGACAGGGAGAGGAGGAAGCAGGCTCCCTGCTGAGCAGAGAACCCGATGCGGGCCTCGATCCCAGGACCCTGAGATCATGACCTGAGCTGAAAGCAGAGGCTTTAACCCACTGAGCCACCCAGGCGCCCTCCTCTGGAAGCTTTTAGAATCTTTCTCTTGCACAGTGACAAACCTTTGTATGAAAATGTTTTCATTGCTCAGAGTACCTGGGCTTTTTCCACTTATAGACTCCTGTCATTTAGGTCTGGAGAATTTTCTAGAGTTATTCCTGTGACAGTTTGCCCATCTGTATTTACTCTCTCCATTTTATTGTTTGTTTTTTTTAAGATTTTATTTATTTATTTATTTATTTATTTATTTATTTATTTATTTATTTGAGGGGGCGGGGAGAATAGGGAAGGGAGAGGGACAAGCAGATTCTGCACTGAGCACAGAGCCCAGCCTGGGGCTTCATCTCACAACCCTGAGATCATGACCTGACCTGAAATCCAGAGTCAGACGCTTAACTGACTGAGTCACCCAGGCGCCCACACTCTCCTTTTGCAGGAATTCTACAATCTGGGTTTTGGTCTTTTTGCATGGATCCTTTCATGACTTTTATTTTTTCTGTCTTTGCTTACTAGGAGATTTCATTAACTGCCTTTTCCAACCCTTCTAATTACATTACTATTGTGGCTATTATATTTTTAATTTCGAGGGTATCTTCTGTGTTCTCTGTTTCTGTTTTGTTTTGTATTGTAAATGAATGTCATATAACTTCTTTTCTGAGTTTTGGAGGTGTTTTGTTTTGTTTTAAGATTTTATTTATTTATTTGACAGAGAGAGAGAGAGAGAGAGAAAGCACAAGCAGAGGGAGTGGCAGCCAGAGGGAAAGGGAGAGGGAGAAGCAGGCTCCCCGCTGGGCAGAGAGCCCAATGCAGGACTTTAGGACCCTGGGATCATGACCTGAGCTGAGGGCAGCCACTTAACTGAGGGAGCCACCCAGGCCCCTGCTGAGCTGGGAGCCCCAGTTTTGGAGTTTTAAAAAGAGTTTTCTTCTCCCTACATTGTCTCAGTCTAATTTTTTTTTTAAAGATTTTATTTATTTATTTTTGAGAGAGAGAGCAAGAGCAGGGGAGGGAGGGGCAGAGGGAGAAACAGACTCCCCACTAAGCAGGGAGCCTGATGTAGGGCTCGATCCCAGGACCCTGGGATCATGACCTGAGTGGAAGGCTGATGCTTAACCAGCTGAGCCACTCAGGCGTCCACAGAAAGTCTTTAAATCACACTTTCAAATTTTCTGTGTGAGCCCATTAGCTCAGTTGGGTAGAACATGGCAAAATAATGCGAAGGTCATGAGTTTGATCTTCATGAAGGTCCATCAGCCATACTTAATATCACAGACCATCTTCTCCCCTAACTCACAGAGTCAAGAATATCGTTTTGGATAGCTATAAAATAGGCAAGGAGTAATTTAGCTTTCATTTCCTGGTACTATTAACATTCCGTATCCTAGGTCTAGAACTATTTGCAACATGCTGCTATAGGAACTTAAAAGGAACAACAACAACAAAAACACTGGCAAATTAAAGGGACATGATGAGAAAAAGAATACAGACATATCTGATCAATCCGTTGATATCTGCTGGCAGGAGAATCATCCCATATGGTTTCCAGTGTTTCCCGGGAAGCAGAGTTTAGACGGCTGTTTGCGGACAAAGGCTTACTGAGGACTACTCTCAGGGAGCACATGATAGGGGAGGGAGGTCAGTGAGGGAAGCTGATCTTGGTGAAGCCACAACAGAGGCCTCAGCTGGTCGCACAAGGAGTCCTGGAGCTGGAAGTCCCTTCAGAGTTGTCCCATCTTGAGCCAAGAGGCCAGGTTCTATAACCTCGCATTGACCTGTTCTGGGGTGAGAACTATCTCAGGAAGGGAGCATGACCTTCTGAAAGAGTGGCCCTTATCAGCTGTCAGCAATTTCCAGAGAGTTTTGGTTTCGAAGTTGTGAGTCAGCAGTTCTGGCAGACCGCCGCGTTCATTATATCCCATATAGAGTACTGTCGTCTTGAAAGTTCAAGAGCTAAAATATTGTTTTGTTTTGTATTCTCCCAGATACTTATGGGAAGAAGCAAACGAGCAGTGCAGTGCCAGAAGTGCAACTATGTTTGAAGTGAGAAGGAACAGGAATCTGTTCAGTCTGTAATCCAGAGAATTCACTTCTAAGAAAGAGATTAATGGAATCGACTCTCCAGGGGTTTGAGTATTTTAATTCATGTTACTTTTGCATTTTGAGTATATTTACTTTGGTTAACAGTCATTCTTGGGTTTTCTTTCTTTCTTTCTTTCTTTCTTTCTTTCTTTCTTTCTTTCTTTCTTTCATTCAAGTAGGTTCTTTGCCCAGGGTGGAGCCCAATGCAGGGCTTGAACTCACAACACCAAGATCATGACTTGAGCTGAAACCAAGAGCTGGTCAACTAACTGACTGAGCTATGCAGGCACCCTTGACTAACACTTTTTTGTGTCCTAGTAACTGGAGTTAAAATACATTCCGATGTTTTTTTCTTTTTCAAAGACTTTGGCTCCGGTCATGATCTCAGGATCTTGGGATCCAGCTCTGTGTTGGGCTCCCAGCTCAGCAGGGAGTCCACTTGTCCTTCTCCCTCTGACCTTTCCCCACCTCATGCTCTTTCTATCTCTCTGCCTCTCTCTCTCAAATAAATAAAATCTTAAAAATAATAAAGTAGGGCACCTGGGTGGCTCAGTGGGTTAAAGCCGCTGCCTTCGGCTCAGGTCATGATCCCAGGGTCCTGGGATCGAGGCCCACATCGGGCTCTCTGCTCAGCAGAGAGCCTGCTTTCTCCTCTCTCTCTGCCTGCCTGTCTGCCTGCTTGTAATCTCTCTCTCTCTCTGTGTCAAATGAATAAATAAAAATCTTTAAAAAAAATAATAATAAAGTAAAATACATAAGTTTTTAAGCATATATAGAGAAAAACTTTTATTAGTACCTTATTTTAATATATACAGCAATGATACATAGTACTACCTATATTTTATGCTTAAAAATTGTATTTTGGGGGCACCTGGGTGGCTCAGTCAGTTAAGTGTCTGCCTTTGGCTCAGGTCATGATCCTGGGATTTGGGGGTCAAGACCCGCATCCATCCCTGCTCAGCTCCCTGCTCCCTCTGCATGCTGCTCCCTCTGCTTGTGCTCTCTCTCTCTGTCAAATAAATAAATAGGTGCATCTTTAAAAAAATATATAAAACAAAATTGTAGGGTGCCTGGGTGGCTCAGTGGGTTAAAGCCTCTGCCTTCAGCTCAGGTCATGGTCTCAGGGTCCTGGGATGGAGACCCGTATCAGGCTCCTTGCTCGGCAGGGAGCCTGCTTCCTCCTCTCTCTCTGGGTGCCTCTCAGCCTACTTGTGATCTCTCTCTCTCTCTCTCTTTCTCTCTCTCTCTCTCTCTCTGTCAAAAAAAAAATCTTAACAAAAAAATAAATAAAATAAAATTGTATTTTGTTGTCAGTAGAAATATTTTTAATGCTTTAAAAAACCTGAGGAAACGAGGCTATCAGCTAAAGAACCCCCATCTCCAGCTTTCCTTACTCTCCCCATCTCTCACTCTTACCCTCTCCTCAGCTAGAAAGTATATATGTTATTTTATCTCTAATAATGACATTTTACTTCTCGGTAAAGGTGGAGAAATTTAATAACATCTTTTGATGCATTTTGTTATTGTTAAAAAGTCAGAAATTCAGTATTTCCTAAACAAGCATTTATCAAAACCATTTGAGACAAATTGCTCAATGAAACAATGGTTTGAAACTTTAATCCTGTTCCCTCAAGTTTCAAGTCTGTAGAAAACCGAAGGTAAAGGAAGAAAGGGGGACCTTCACGGCCTAAAAATCTGTTTCTCATTGCTGTTGGGAAACTGAAAAAAATCAGTCAACTAACCCAAAACTCGAAAAGAGGGAGGGAGCAAAATTTTGTAAAGTGGTGAATTAATGGATGCACTAATGAAGGCAAGCAATGGCTGAGTCATGTGCAGGGAATGGCTGAGCGTGGATTCCAATAGGCAGCTGAATTCAGTGTCATGTAGTAATTGGGAACAAAGGCAGCTGGTTTCTCTCTGTCACAATAAAGGCTGGGAAGATGGTTTCAGCACCATCTCAGAGAACCTTCAAGAAACTCTGTAGGTCAGGCTCATTTGGTTAGATTCTGTTTCATATGCTCAGTGTTCCTGCCTTTTTCTCAGCAAGGGCTCCATCACCCATGAAATCTTAGACCTATAAAATTCAAAATATACTCCAGGATGTACAATGAACAGTAAGTGTTCTTCCTGGTTCTCTTCCTCAGAGTTCTCATTCCCTTCCCAGAGGCAAACATTGTTTCCAGTTACTGATGTATTTGCCTGTAAGGTATCTAAGAGTGAGGTTTTAAAAATCTACTGTTTGCTTTCTATTTAGGCTGCTACCACTCCTTATCACTTAAAATCACTATAATAACCTTGAAAATGAATTTAGTCTTACGAGTTTTAGTAAACCTTAATGGCTCTTTTTTTTAAAAAAAGATTTTATTTATTTATTTGACAGAGAGAGAGAGAGAGAGAGAGAGAGAGAGAGAGAGATCACAAGCAGGCAGAGAGGCAGGTGGAGAGAGAGGAGGAAGCAGGCTCTCTGCTGAGCAGAGAGCCCGATGCAGGGCTCGATGCAGGGCTTGATGCAGGGCTTGATCCTAGGACCCCAAGATCATGACTTGAGCTGCAGGCAGAGGCTTAACCCACCGAGCCATCCAGGCGCCCCACCTTAATGGCTCTTAAGGATCAATTACTATTTCTTTTTAAAATGATCCTGAACAACACGTGAGCCCTTGATTTCTCCTGGGACAGAGTTCTGTAGTTTTCAGGGATTATATGTTGAAATTTCTTTGGTGGCCAAGCAGAAAATCAAAATATGTATGGAAGAAGCCAGCAGGAAGTTGTAGGTAGTGTACAAACTGAAATGCCTAGTCGTAAAGTATTTCAAATATCAAGAATGTTATGTACATGTACAACTAAACTATATAGTTTTGTGGTCCTTCATTTTACACTTCACTCTTCTTAAAAGTCATAAGTACAAAAAAATCATATGTACTCGTACTCATCATCAGCCTTCTAACACCTAGCCCGTTTTTCCTAATTCCATAATAATTACAAAGAGCAGTTCAATAATCTTAGGATCCTGATAGATAATTTGGTTGGGCCCCAAGGAATTTATATATAGTATGGAAATGTTTTTTTAATTTCATGAGGCAGAATCACAGAGTGCTTAAGGACACAGTCTGTGAAGCCAGAGAGACCTGGGTTTGAGCTTTGACATGCAGGTTAGCCAGACTGGGCAAGTTCCCTTACCCTTTGGAAGCTTAGCTTCGAATTTATCTACAAAATGGGAATAATAATAGTTGCTTTGAAGATTGTATTAGATAAGGTAGGTTAAGTGCTTAGCACAGCGCTCCAAGGTGTGTTTCAAGGCATACCTACTTGGTGCTCAAGAATAATCTCTATTATCACTACTTCAAAGACCTTGATACAAACTTACACTGCTTTGCACTTGAATTCCTTCTGAACCAACTTTTTCCTGCTTGTTTTAATCCAGAGGTCATTTCTGACAAAAGGCAGAAACAAAATATTAATTGATTCATTGAATGATAAATATTTATTATTTATTATTTTATTTTTTTCCATGTGAGAGTAGTCATTTATTAATTGACCAGATTGTAAATAATCAAGGTAGATACCTTAGTTCATCCTTCTAATAAGCCTATTGATCTGGCCTTCCCTGTTGCCAGCATCTCCACCTTCACAAAATGGGTGGTCTTTTTCTTCATTACCCCTTATGGAGAAGATAATCTGAAGGGCCATAAAAAGTTGTTTCTTTGAAACGTTTTCCAACAGTATAGATCTCGTGAATCAGATCCTCCATGCAGACGATGGCGTATTTACCAAGCGATGGGACAATCAATGTGTTCTCTGCCAGGGCTGTTTGCTTATTGTTGATTTTGCCATAACCACACTTGTAGATCAATCCATTCCCCGACTTCAGGATTGGGTCCCCCCATATTATGTATGGTTCCACAATCCTTAGCATGTTAATTGAAGCCCTGTTGAGCTTAACAAAGGTGCCATTGAAGATCTGGGGAAGGCAAAGAAGCTGCAACACTGTTCGAACCTTTGGGGTCACACCATTGATATCTCTGATCCTGATGACAAACACCAATCTGGGTTCCGCAGGTACGCAGAAGTTGCCAGCTTTCCTTGCCATCCTCGCCATTTGAATCTCAGTTCTGTATATTTGCCTGTATTCCTTGTGGTAATGCTTAGCTTTTTCGTAGATCAACTTCCTCCTTGCCTTTTGAAGCATCTTTTTTTTTTTTTAATTTATTTTTATTATTATTATTTGCCCAGGGGTACAGGTCTGTGAATTCATCTGTTGATGGATATCTAGGTTCTTTCCATAGTTTGGCTATTGTGGACATTGCTGTTGAAGCATCTTTTGAGCAAATTTCTTCCTTGGACCCTTGATCTTCAACTCTGCAAAATTCCTTCACTTCTCTGTAAGGGTTTCTGTCACAGCAGGAACCTTCTTTTTCTTCTCTTCTGTACCCTCCATGGTTCCAGCCGGAAAAGAGGAAGTCCTATTTATTTATGTTTTAAGATTTCATTTATTTATTTATTTGACAAAGAGAGAGACATCGAGAGAGGGAACACAGCAGGGGGTGTGGGGGAGAGAGAAGCAGGCTTCCCGCCAAGCAGGGAGCCCAATGTGGGGCTCGATCCCAGGACCCTGGGATCATGACCTGAGCAGAAGGCAGATGCTTAACGACTGAGCCACTCAGGCACCCCTGAATGATAAATATTTGAGTACTTTTTACATGACAGGAACAATTCAAGACAGAATATCGAAGACAAAGTTCCCATTCTCAGGGAGTTTGCCTCGAGTGAGGGAGATGGACAACAAACAAATTAATTGGTATAGGATGCAATTTCAGCTACTGACAGGTGCTGGGATATAAAGGAAAGGAGAACAAGAGCCTAGGGTGTGAAGGTGGTGGTGTTAGAATGAGGGGAGAATATTGACAAACCACAGCTGATGGACACTTTATTGACACAAAGGCAGGAAAAATGAATTAACATTGCCAGTGGACTCAAGAAGTAGATTGGTTCCTTTTTTTTTTCACACCCTTAGCATTTTCTCACAAGGGTTAGTCTAGTTGGTTCCACCCTTCCTCATAATTTTACGTTGGAGCCACTCTCTTACATTTGCTCTTAACTATGGGCTCTACTTTCTATCTTTTGTATTTTTTGTTAGGAATTGAGATTACAATATGTGTTACACTGGGAATTAATATAATGTTATGTGTCAATTATTTCTCGATTAAAAAATACAAAAACAGCAGTAAGGGAGGAACAGAGAAACACCAACAACACCAACAACAACAACTACAAAAAACATTTTTAAAAAATCAAGATTATCAGAGCACTTCCTGCATAACCACAGTGACTTCTTTGGGTTCTGCTTGGTATTAGTCATCACCACAGACGTTTGCACATCCTTCCCCTAATACTTTGTTGATGATACCTATAGGCATTGTAGCCATCCTTCCACGGACCATGTCTGGCTTCTTCCTATACAAATCTGGAGACACAATTATTTTTTGGCACATCCACGAAAAACAAATCTCCACAAGATAATGAGAAGGAAGACCAATTTTTACCAGAGATTTCATGAAAAGAAGAAGGTAAACTGTTAGAAGGCATACTACACAACAAATAACTTTAAATTCCCAGTTAAGCGACACCTGGGTGGCTCAGTCAGTTAAGCATCCGCCTCTTGATTTCGGCGTAGGTCATGGTCTCAAGGTCCTGGGATGGAGCCCCCTGTCCCACTCTGCACTCAGCACAGAGTCTGCTTGTTCCTCTCCCTCTGCTTCTCCCCTATTCTCCCTCCCTCCCTCTCTGTCTCAAATAAATGAATAATTACAATCTTATTTTTTAAAAAAAGAAAAAATGGGGCACCTGGGTGGTTCAGTTGTTAAGCGTCTGCCTTCGGCTCAGGTCATGATCTCAGGGTCCTGGGACTGAGCCCCGCATCGGGCTCCCTGCTCTGCAGGAAAGCCTGCTTCTCCCTCTCCCACCCTGCTTGTGTTCCCTCTCTCGCTGTATCTCTTTCTTTCAAATAAATAAATAAAAATCTTTATTAAAAAAAAAGAAAAAATTCTATAAATAAATAAATTCCCAGTTGAACATTTTCCCCATTCCTCCAGTGTTACCTGCCACAGCGTCTCTCACTTTCTTCTAACCCTTCATATACCTTCCTGGTAGAGTTAATTGAGCACTTTTCAGCTTCTCCAAGTTGTAATTGTCAACTTTCCCATAGACTTTTGAAGTGTGGCCTCTCTGCATGGATTTAGCAAAGCAGGTCTGTCCCTAGAAAGGGATCCTTCTGCTCCCCTCCCTCCTATCATCTTATTTATATGTTATATTCCCTATGATCTTTTTGGAGGCCAAATCTTTTCAATGAACTCTTGTTCTCTCGATCCAGCTGCCATTTGTCTTCTCTGCCTCAATGTCCCATAGACACTTCATTTGATCATGTCTCAAGTCAAACTTACATTCTTTCCTGTCTTTCCAACTCTATTCCTTCTCTATGTCTGCTATTTCAGAATATGGTACCACCAGCCCCCCAGGTACTCCCAGGCAGACACCTGGGAACCACCCCCAACTTCCTTTCTCACACCTTCTGGGTTATCACTGCCCCCATCCATCTAGCAATCCATCACCAAGTTCTGTTGTGTCTATTTCCTAAGCCATTTTCAATCTGTTTCTTTTCATCCCTCTTGCCAGAACAAATGGGTTCCCTTCTGCTCAAAAATTTACCACAATGCTCTATGGTTTGACAAATAAAAACCTCTTGGCTTTTTAAAATGGACACTAACATGAAAACACCTTATTGTGATGAGAAGGTTGTCAGTTTTCCTCTCAAGAAAGCCATTTACATCTGATTAATTTGTAGAGCTACCTTTCACTCTAACAACCTCCTCCTCCTCCTCCTCCTCCTCCTTCTTCTTCAGTGTTTATATTTATTAAAGATATACATGCCTCTAAGGAGACCTTATATGTCTGAAAATATCCTTAACTTACTCTTATAGCTAGTTGGTTAGGTATATAATTCTAGGTTTGAAATAGCTTTTCTTCAGAATTTTGAGGGGATCTCCACTGTTGAATAGTTCTCATTGCTGCTGAGAAGCTGTATTCGTTTTTTATTTTTGTTAACAAACCACAAACCTATCAGCTTAAAAGAATATCCATTTATTGGGGTGCCTGGCTGTCTTAGCCAACAGAGCATGCCACTCTTGATCTTGGGGTTTTAAGTTTGAGCCCCTTGTTGGATGGAGAGATTTGTTTAAAGTAAAACAAAAATTTAAAAAAGAATATCCATTTGGGGCACCTGGGTGACTCAGCTGGTTAAGCGTCTGCCTTTGGCTCAAGTCATGATCCCAGGGTGCTAGGATTGAGCCCTGCATCGGGCTCCCTGCTCAGTGGGGAAGCCTACTTCTCCCTTTCCCTCTGCTCCTTTCCATGCTTGTACTCTCTCTGTGTGTCAAATAAATAAATAAAATCTTAAAAATAAAAGAATATCCACTTATTGGATCACAATTCTTTTTTATTTTTATTTTTTAAAAATATTTAATTATTTGACAGAGAGAGGTCACAAGTATGCAGAGAGGCAGGCAGAGAGAGGAGGAAGCAGGCTCCCCGCTGAGCAGGGAGCCCAATGCGGGCCTCAATCCCAGGACCCTGAGATCATGACCTGAACTGAAGGCAGAGGCTTTAACCCACTGAGCCACCCAGGCGCCCTGGATCACAAGTCTATAGATCAGAAATCTGAGCACAGCATCACTGGGTTCTCTGCTCAAAATACCCAAGGCTGAAATCAAGATATTAGCTGGACAGAATTTTTGTCTGGAGAATCTGGGCAAAATTCACTTCCAAGCTTATGCAGGAGGCTGGCATAATTCAGTTCTTTGTAGTCATAAGACTGAGATCCCCATTTCCTTGCTGGCTGTGAGGTAGAGACCTCTCTCAGCTCCCACAAGTGCCTGCATTTCTTGTCATGCGGCCTCCTTGTCTTCAAAGCCAGTTGTGGACGCTCTCCTTTGCAGGAAGAACCCATCACTTTTAAAGTCTCTTTTATTTTTTATTTTGATTTTTTATACTTAATATGTGCAGTTTTTTTTAAAAAAGATTTTATTTACTTATTTCACAGAGGGAGAGAGATCACAGGTAGGCTGAGGAGCAGGCAGAGAGAGAGGAGGAAGCAGGCTCCCCGCTGAGCAGAGAGCCTGATGCGGGGCTCAATCCGAGGACCCTGAGATCATGGCCTCAGCCGAAGGCAGAGGCTTAACCCACTGAGCCACCCAGGTGCCCGATATGTGCAGTTTTTTTGTTAGTTATTACCTAAATAAAACTTTGAAAACTAAAAACATTACAGACAGAGTTGAAGCTTCACTCTACCTTCCCTACTACCATTCCCCAGATGACTTCTATTTTGAATTTGATGCTTACCATTTCTATGCATGTTTTATATTTTCAGTTCATATGTTTGTATCCATAAACAATATATAGCATTGTTTTGTATGATTGTATCATTTTATAAATGGTATACTTTGTGCATCTTTCTGTAATTTGACTTTGCAGCTTTTTTATTTTAGTTTTTTATTATTTTATTTAAATTCAATTAATTAACATATAATGTATTATTACTTTCAGAGGCACAGGTCTGTGATTCATCAGTCTTATATAATATCTAGTGCTCATTACATCATGTGCCCTCCTTGACACCCATCACCCAGTTACCCCATCCCTCCATCCCCCTCCCCTCCAGTAATCCTCAGTTTGCTTCCCATGATCAAGAGTCTTTTATGGTTTGTCTCCACCTCTGATTTCGTCTTGTTTTATTTTTTCCTCTCTTCCCCTATGATCCTCTGTTTTGTTTCTTAAATTCCACATATGAGTGAGATCATATGATAACTGTCTTTCTCTGATTGACTTATTTCACTTAGCATAAAACCCTCTAGCTTCATCCACGTTGTTGCAAATGGCAAGATTTCATTTTTGATGGCTAAGTAGTATTCCATTGTATATATATACCATATCTTCTTTATCCATTCATGTGTTGATGGACATCTGGGCTTTAAAACTCTTCTAGGGTGCCTGGGTGGCTCAGTGGGTTAAAGCCTCTGCTTTCGGCTCAGGTCATGATCTCAGCATCCTGGGATCGAGGCCCGCATCGGGCTCTCTGCTCGGCAAGGAGCCTGCTTCCTCCTCTCCCTGTCTCTCTGCCTGCCTCTCTGCCTACTTATAATCTCTCTCTCTCTGTGTCAAATAAATAAATAAAATCTTTAAAAATAAATAAATAAATAAAATAAAATAAAATAAAACTCTTCTAATGGGCGCCTGGGTGGCTCAGTCAGTTAAGCCACGGCCTTTGGCTCAGGTCATGATCCCAGGGTCCTGGGATCAAGTCCCGCATTGGGCGCCCTGCTCCACAGAGAGCCTTCTTCTCCTTTTCCCTCTGCCTGCTGCTCAGCCTACTTGTGCTCTCTACCTCTCTCAAATAAATAAGTAAAATCTTAAAAAAAAAAAATAAAACTCTTCTAATGCTGATCAGGCCAAGCCTTTCTTAAAATCAATTGTACCATATAACATAACTTAATTATGGGAGTGAAATGGATCATATTCATGGTACGCATATTCATAGTATTCACGTAAACACAGAGGATGGGAAATCTTGCAGTTAGAATTCTACCACAGAAGTCTAAAATTATTCTAATTCATGATCTGTAGTTTATGTCCTATTTTTACCTCTGGAAGCTTGTAGAACTTTTCACTGTCTTCAGGTTTCTAAAATTTTATTATGTGCCTTCCTATGGGTCTTTTTTTTTTTAAGATTTTATTTATTTATTTGACACAGAGAGAGATCAGATCACGAGTAGGCAGAGAGGCAGGCAGAGAGAGAGAGGAGGAAGCAGGCTCCCCACTGAGTAGAGAGCCTGATGCGGGCCTCGATCCCAGGATGCTGAGATCATGACCTGAGCCGAAGGCAGAGGCTTTAACCCACTGAGCCACCCAGGCACCCACTGTGGGTCTTTTTAATGAGTGTGCTTCTCACTTTGTAAGTCTTTTCAGTCTAGAAACTCACCTATTTTTTTTTTAAACAATGTATTTATTTTAGAGAGAGAGAGCATGAGCAGGAGGGGCAGAGGGAGAGGGAGAGAGAATCCCAAGTAGACTCCTTGTTGAGTGCAGAGCCCAATATAGGGCTCAGTCCCACAACCCCAAGATCATGACCCAGCTGAAACCAAGAGCTGGACACCCAACTGATTTTGCCACCCAGGTACCCTCAAACTCACCATCTTTCAATTCAATTTGCTTATGTTCACTGATTATTTTCTCCCTTTCATTTTCTCTGTTTCTGATTTCTGGAACTCTAATTACTTAAATGCTGATACATCTAGATAAGGCCTTTAATTCTTCTCCCCTCTCTCTGTTTTCTATCTCTGCTTTTCACTCTACTTATTTTTTGTAGCATCATCTTCCAGATATTAAAATTTTCATTTAGGGGGCACCTGGGTGGCTCAGTGGGTTAAAGCCTCTGCCTTTGGCTCAGATCATGATCTCAGGGTCCTTGGATCGAGCCCTGGATCGGGCTCTCTGTGCTGCAGGGACCCTGCTTCCTCCTCTCTCTCTGCTTGCCTCTCCGCCTACTTGTAATCTCACTCTCTGTGTCAAATAAATACATTTTAAAAATCTTAAAATATTAAAATTAAAAAATAAAAATTAAATTTTCATTTAGGTTCATTTACAAGAGCTGATTTTGGTTTTGTTTTGTTTTGTTTTGTCTTATTGGTATCATGAATGTTCTTTCTTTACGGCATCATGTTCTTGTTTTATGGATGCAATGTTTTTTTGTGTTTCTTTGAGGATATTAATGAAGATTTTCTTTTTTGAGTATTCTTCTGTCCCCTAGTCTCTTTTTCCTCCAGGTTATCTTTACATATTTGTTAGAAGCTTTCCTGAGAAAGACTGATAAATGTGGTCTTTGCTCACCTGTTTAACCACAAAAAGCTGTAAACTCTGAGCCCATGATAAAGTCTTGTCAACTAGGAAATTTACTCTACAGTGAGCTGCTTTTGCCACCATGTTAAGGAACCCCCAGTGCTGGTATCTTTAGGTCTTTCCTTTTGGACAGCTCAGATAGTCCTGGAAAAACATCTCGAAGTCTTTCAGATCTCCCATCTAGAGGTTGTTGGCCTAGTTTTCAATGTCTTGGAGCTGAATAGGGGAAAAGAACTGAGGGTGTATGTTCTCAGTACTATGTCTGGAATTCAAAATCTCCTATATTTTGGCACCAACTTAATATATGCCATGGTTTTCTGTGTTCACACCCGGTAGAGTACTTAGAATGTACTCTTTACCATTCATCTTTGTTTATTGAATTTCCAACCTTCTTTAGATCTAAGCTCAATTGACCTGTCTAGAAGTAATTCTTCCCACTTGTGTAATGGTTTAAAATATGGTTCATACCACGCATAGTACTTTAAGCATACCTGCCTTGAACTGTATAGAATTGTTTACTTATCTCTTTACAAGGGTCAAATTCTTTGAGGGCCATGACTATATCTATATAATGGAGCTTCCCATCCAGTGTCCTGCTTTTATAGGCTTTTAACAAATACCTTTTGAATGAGTGTCAGACCAGAGAGTGACTAAAAAATTACATCAGTATTTTTTAAGATGGGTCTCTAGTGATTCTTTATGTTAGGGCTTTCTGGAGAAACGTTTTTGATCTTATTCATTTGGTTTTAGAGACATTCAGAAAAGTGCAAGGTGTGATTGGAAATGTAATAGGAATAGAGAAATATAACAGCCCACCATCTTGTGTCAGGTAACTCCCACACAGAACAGTAAAAGTGTTAAATATATAGATATTAAGATAAAGGGTTTTTTCCATTTCCTTTTTTGAACCACTGCCAAATTATTGTCAGAAACTTCCATAACAGCAGGTACTACCAATTCTAAAATAATTTGAAACCAGCTACTAACATTAGCTATTTTATGGATTGTTGACTATGCATGTAAGATGTCTAGTCATTCTTATTCGTGCTGCATTTGTTCAAACACAATTCAATCTGAACATCCTAATGCTTTTTTTCTAACAGACTCTCCCCGAAAACCTTCTTTTTCATCCTGGAAAACCCCCTTCTCAGTATTAGCCACGTAGACAAGTGCCTGGTGTGTCAGAAGAACTTTTTTCTTTTTCCAGGTCCATCATTAATTTTTTTAAAGATTTTATTTACTTATTTGATAGAGAGATAGAGGGATCCAGAAAGCACAACTGGGGGGGTTGTTGAGGGGTGGGGAGTTGTAGGGGAATGGCAGTGGGAAAAGAAGAAGCAGGCTCCCTGCTGAGCAGGGAACCCAGTGCGGGGCTTGATCCCAGGACCCTGGGACATGACTGGAGCCAAAGGCAAATGCTTTAACAGAATGAGCCACCCAGGTTCCCCTCCATTGTTAATTTTTGTGGAGATGTAAACTTCCTTCTCTTGGTCTCAGTTTCATTTTTTAAAAATGACAAAGAAAATTCCGTAAATGTTAATCATCAAAACTCTTTTTTAAAAAGCATCTTGGAAGAAGAAACTTCTGGAAACTAGATTTTCCCCTGCACTCTGATTCACTGCAGGTATCATGGTACCAAACCTAAAACCTCCTCCCATTTACTTCCAGTTCTTACTTAGTTTCTCCTTATCCTTCAAGCCTCAGCACAAATTTTACCCCCTTCACTAAGTAATCTAGGTTAAGTGCAAAACAGTTTTGGAAGTGTAAAAAAGATGAAGAAAAAAGTAAAAACTTATAATCCTATCATTTGGAGAAAACAATTTATTAGTATTTGGGAATATCTCCTAATTCTTTTTTTAGGACACAAATATGTACATAATTTAACTTAAAAATTATAGATGAAGTTGGATCATTATTTTAAATTTTTTAAGTTAAAAATTACAGTATGAGTCTTTTCCCATATTGTAATGTTTTTCAGGAGATAGCGTAGTTAAGAGGATAGCCCCTAGCATCAAACTTTTCTCTGGGTTCACATCTTACCTTTCCCACTTATTAGCTATATAACTTCACACGCCATAGTCTCTCTATGCCATAGCCTCCTTATCCATAAAATGGAGAGGATAGTGAAATACCTATTTCAGGATGTCTCTGTTTATTAAATAAATTACTACATGTAAACACTAGAACAATACATTGCACATAGTAAATTCATGCTTTTAAATTGTAGCATAGTACTCTACTGTTTGGATATATTATAATTTATATAATCAATCCTTTATTATTGAATATTTAGGTTGTTTCCAATGCTTTAATATTCCTTGTGCTTAAATCTATGTACATTTATTTGATTACTTTCTTTGTTAAATTCCTAGAAATTATGGGCCATACAGTAACTAATTTACTATTTATTTATTTTTAAAGATTTTATTTATTTATTTGACACAGAGAGAGAGAGATCACAAGTAGGCAGAGAGGCAGGCAGAGAGGAGGAAGCAGGCTCCCCACTGAGCAGAGAGCCCGATGCGGGCCTTGATCCCAGGACCCTGAGATCATGACCTGAGCTGAAGGCAGAGGCTTTAACCCGCTGAGCCACCCGGGTGCCCTAATTTACTATTTATTATTTCTCTGTCTTTTTCTCCACTGAGAGTAAGTTTTCATGAGGACAGAAAATTTGTCTTTCTTGTTTAGTACTTCATTTCCAGTATCTAGAAGAGTCCCTGACACATAGTTAGGAATTGATAAACTCTGTTTGTTGAAAAGAGAATATCCAGGCTGCCTGGGTGGCTCAGTCATTAGGCATATGCCTCCAGCTCAGGTCATGATCCCAGGGTCCTGAGATCAAGCCTCTCATCAGGCTCCCTGCTCATCTGAGAGCCTGCTTCTCCCTCTCTCTCTGCCTGCTGCTCCCCTTGCTTGTGCTTGCTCTCTCTCTCTCTCTCTCTCTCTCTCTTGATCCGTCAAATAAATAAAATCTTTAAAAGGAAAAGAGTATATCCATTTTAAGAATCTTGTCAAATTAATTTCCAGATATCAACACTTCCTCTGGAGTATGAGAGTGCCAGACTCATGACTCCCTTTCCTGTTTGACAATGTCATTTACATTCTTTGCCTAAAGAATCTTTGAGATCAGCATCCATGAGGAGTCATTACTCTTCTGACATGAAGTTTATCATATATCACTAATCGTAAGCTTGTCAAAGAAGGTAACTAGCCTTGTATTTTTTCTTTCCTCCTCAACATTTTGTGTCTAGAACCATCTTTTTCTATAATTAGTCCTGTCTCTTCATCATGATCATTCCTATTTTCATGACTGTGCTGGGCTTGGACAAGGCGTATTTGTTCTAAGTAATAGCAGCTAACTTAATGTGATTTAAGCAAATAGGGTAATTATTTTGAGAAAATGGAGTTGTCTCACAAAACTCAAGGACAAGAATGAAATGAGAGACTCTGGAAGGGTGTCGTAGGCTCAAACCAAGAAATCAAGATTTTTCTCTTCCTTATTCTCTCTGCAGATCAGCTTTTCCCACTTCTCCTGACTCTAGGATTTTATATGTAACAGTTCCAGCCATGCATAGATACTAACCTAGTTATTTTGAATCCCAATTCAAAATTTCTGAGATAGAGCATTTGATTGGTCCTGACTTGGTTTGGGTCAAGTAGCCAACGCAATCTAATCAATCTTGACACAAAAGCAGGAATCATGTGGTAAAACATGGCTACCAGGTGCCTGTTCCTGTGGAGGGAGGATCAGTTCTGAGAGAAAGGGGGAGAATTATTTTGAGCTGAGCAGAAACTCTCAAAAGCATCTGCCACAATAATCTTACTCAAATCCTTCCCTTGTCTGAATGTGTTGTTTTACCTAAACTTTGTGCATCTTTATTATCCCAGAAAGAATCTCCAATTTTAGAACCATAAAGATACCTTGATAGTCCAAATTATTTTATCTTTGGCCTTCTTGAGAACTTATTTTTTACCCTTAGTGTTTAGTATTCTATTAACCAATAGATTATTTTCTAATTGTTTTTATTCAAGGAGTTTTTGATTTCCAAACTGGGTAAGCGATCTGAGGAGGGGTAGCAACTCTCAAATTTCATTTCTATATACTTAGAAAGTATTCAGTTATTATTTGGTGAATTGACTAAAGTGCTTGATAAGAGCTTTGAATTCTCAGGGCACCTGTGTGGCATAGTCAGCTGAATGCCTGACTTGTGGTTTCAGCTCAGGTCATGATTTCATGGTCTTCAGATCAGGCCCTGCGTGGAGAGTACCAAGTTGGTTTCCACACTCAGCATGGAGTCTGCTTAAAGTTTTTCTCTCCCTCTGCCCCTCCCCCTACTTTCTCTCTCTCTCTCTCAAATAAATAAATCTTTTAAAAAGCTTTGAATTCTCTGAAATAAAAGAACTCATCCTGTCAAATGAAAAGATTATATCTTATTTTTGCCTAATGTGTACTATGCATAAAAAAGCTACTAATAGCCAGTAGAACGATGAGTGTCTCTAAAACACACCCCAAGTTCTTGAGCAACTTTTCATCTCCATCATCACCTTTGTTGAGTTCGTCATCTGTCTGAGAGACTATTGCATTAGACTTCTATCCTATCTCCCTGTTGCCTCTCTTGCTCCTTTCCAACCTATTCTCTTAGTAAGAAAAAGAATCTTCTTAAAATACAAATCTGAGGGGCGCCTGGGTGGCTCAGTTGGTTAAGCATCTGCCTTCAGCTCAGGTCATGATCCCAGGGTCTTGGGATCAGAGCCCCGCATGGGGCTCCCTGCTCAGTGGGAGGCCTACTTCTCCCTCTCCCACTCTCCCTGCATGTATTCCCTGTCTTGCTGTGTCTCTCTCTGTCAAATAAATAAATAAAATCTTAAAAAAAAAAGAAAAATACAAATCTGATCATGTCTTTTGTCTACTTGAAATCCTTCAGTGTCTTCATGTTTTTCTTAGAATAAAATCCAAACTCTTATCATGGTCCGCAAAAATCAGTATGATCTCATCTCAGCTTTCTCTTCAACCTCATTTTTCAAGTCATTCTCGCCTTGCTGGCTGTGCTCTGTCTGGTTTTCTTTCAGTTCCTCAGGTAGATTAAGATCTTTCCTCAGGGTCTTGCAATGTGCCTTAGGGCACGTGCAATTCATGGCCTCTCTCAGGAGAGCTGCACCCTCACAACCTTGCCTCTCCTTACAGGTCTCAGCTTGAATGTCACCATCTTTTTCTGTCCTGGCTCTACCAGAACACCCTCTCTGAGATCATTTTCCTCTGTTCTTTTCCTTGTTAGCCTCATGTTTATTTTCTTCATAGAGTGTTTATAACTCACAACTATTTTATTTTTCTCCTCACAGTTTTTTGGGTCTGTCTTCCTTGCTATATTATAAATTACATGGGTGTATAGGAACTGTGTTGGGTTTCTACCCCCTATTATATCTCCAGCACTTTTCACAGGGCCTAGCATACGGTAGCTGTTCAAAATACATTTGTTAATTTTATAAACAAATGAGGAATAAGATAGATAAAATAGAATTTACAAGGCTAATTTTCCAGTAGTTCCATGTGGTTCCAGTAGTTCCTAGTGGTTCTGTGATGGATTAGAAGGCAGACTTCCATGATTGATACTATGTCATTTTAACCAAATCATTTGATCTTTCTTTCTTTCTTTTCCCATATATAAATAAAATATAATCATATCCTACATGTTTCTGGAAACATCAAGTTAGTTTGGAAGTGATGGTGAATGATCATACTATCAATTAGGCATGCAAATTGTGTGTACCTGTGTGTTTAAGAAAATGAAAAGTGTTACCAGCTGGGTGTGTTTCCTCCCTGAAAACTGGGATATTTGTCCACGCATACGAATTAATTTGTATTTCTTCTTGGGGTGGTGGTGGAAAAGGGACTTGTGAAATCTTAAGAAGGGGTTAGAGAAAGTGTTTTGAAGTTGTGACTGTAGATTTCTGCTTTTTACCTCTGTCTGGACTAGCAAGTACACTCCTGCCATAAGTTTCCAAAGTCAATCTTCATAGGCCGGGAATCCAAAGAGTAGCTATGTAGGATTGCATTTAGTTTCTGGAATTTCCTTTTCTACGAACTTGGCTTTTAATACTTAATAGTTTTTAAAATACTTTTATACTTTGTTACTATCTTGCTATTTACAACACTTTGCAACACATTTTCACATTCATAAGCATGGGAGAAATTATCACTATTTCAGAGGTATGGAAACTAAGATTAAGTAATTAGCCCGCAGGCCACATCATTAGTAGAAGGCATTGTGTGGGAGGTGGAGGTAGAGTGGGGAGGTGGGGAGGTGCTCTCAAACTCTAGCCTTTTGATTTCTTATGGCCTTGCCATCTCTCCAAAGTGCTAGGTATGCTAAACTAACATTTCCTGGTGGCCCTAATAGAGATTTGCAAATAAGTAATGGGAGTGATTTTATAAATGGAAACACTCAAAAAAAAAATCTATAATTTTGCAAGCATCTAGAATATTGATCTTAATGATCTTGCCAATATTCATATATCAAACCTTTTTTCTTTGGTTTATGGCTTGTCCCATTTTTGGAACACTTGATATGCTTTTAAAAATCATGACTACACAATTCTGAAAGATTCTTCTATTAACTCTTTTGCCACCTAAGTTCAAAACTATCTTGATCACCTAGTGCCCTCTATTGAAATAGCCATAGTATAACAACTGATTTCTTCTAAGAAACAGATTATTGAATGTTCTAAGGGTAGCGAAGGGCCTCTAATTTTGTAGTGACTCTATTCTTCATTTCTAAGTACATTATGTTATGTTATATACAAAGAAATTAAATTTCCAGTACCAGATTCAGTGAAACTCAGAGGTTATTCAATAAGTGTTTGGTGAATTAATTTATATGTACTTTGGCTAATTCTAGAAGCATTCACGTGACCATCCACTGTGACATTTTTCTGTAAAATAATACCATTCTTTTGCAGTTTCAATGGTCCTCATAATTTTCTCTTCTACTCCCATAGCCTTGCCTTGAGACTTGGCAGGCAGAGAAATAGTTAATCTCCCACCCCAGAGATTGCCACTTTTGGTTTTTCTCAAAATAAAGTAGAAGTTCACAAGAGTTTGGGTTTTTGAGTCAGACAGATCTGAGTTTAATTTGAGACTGCCACTTCCTCAAACAAGTTACTCATCTTTTAAAGGGTCTTCCCATATGTAGAATGGGGAAATTGTCCAACCCAACTTCTAGGATGATTGTGAGGTTTCAAATGATATAATGCAAATTAATCTAACTTTTATTATTTTATTATTTTCATTTTTAGCTTAAGCAGGTTTGATTGAATATTGAATTCCTTGGCAGAGTGAATGCATGGGGGAGGACCACTCTGATTGTTGCTCTACTTGACAGCATTTCCAGAATGTATTTGTTTAGTAAAAATCTATCTACAGAAAGAAAAATTTGGAAGCAGATCCCCACATTATTCTATCATTCTTTTTCATAGCTCACTTTCTAACAATTTTCAGCCAAAAAGACTTGCCCTAGATTCTCATCTTTGGGAGCTTGTTTATACTTATCAATCATTTTTATTAGCTCTTCCTCATTTGTGAGTAATTCTCATTTAATAACATGTGAAGGATCTGGAGCACAGAGAAAAAGAAACCTGGAAATCATGGAACTAGAAGAAGATAGAAACAAACCAAGTTTTGTTTCTTTTACCATACTAATGTAAAGGAGTTGGGCATATTTTAATTTCATTTTATTTAACAAAAGAAAAATCTTTAGTTTGTTGTTTTTTTTAAAAATTAACATAGAATGTATTATTTGTTTCAGGGGTAGAGGTCTGTGGTTCATCAATCTTGTATAATACCCAGTGCTTATTATGACATACGCCCTCCCCAGTGTCCATCACCCAGTTACCCCATCCCCCCCACCCCCCTCTCCTCCAGCAATCCTGTTTGTTTCCTATCATTAAGAGTCCCTGTTATGGTTTGTCTCCCTCTCTGATTTCATCTTGTTTCATTTTTTCCTCTCTTCCCCTGTGATGCTCTACCTTGTTTCTTAGAATCCGCATATCAGTAAGATCATGTGATAATTGTCTTTCTCTGATTGACTTATTTCACTTAGCATAATACCCTCTAGTTTCATCCACATTGTTGCAAATGGCAAGATTTCAATTATTTTTTTGATGGCTGCTTGTTGGGGCTTTTTATTTAATTAAAAAAAATTTTCAACATTTTATTATGAAAATTTCCCAACATACAGCAAAGATAAAAGAATTTTCCAGTGAATATCCATATATTATCACTTAAATTCTGCCACTAATATGTTGTTCTATTTTGCCATAATATTTTAAAATTTATTTTTCATGAAAAATTTAAAACTTCCTTGAGTTATCAAGTGATAACAATATCTTGAGAGTTTTTGGTTTTTTTGTTTGTTTGTTTGCTTGCTTTAGCAAGTACAAAGCAGTTTATTAAAACTAAAGTACAGGGCGCCTGGGTGGCTCAGTGGGTTAAAGCTTCTGCTTTCGGCTCAGGTCATGATCCCAGGGTCCTGGGATCGAGGCCCGCATCGGGCTCTCTGCTCAGCGGGGAGCCTGCTTCTTCCTCTCTCTACCTGCCTCTCTGCCTACTTGTAATCTCTCTCTGTGTGTCAAATAAATAAATAAAATCTTTAAAAAAAAAAAACAAAAAAAACTAAAGTACACTCTCAAGGTGGGAGAGCTGGGCAGTTGCCTTGAAGTATAAACTCGCCCCTAGGTTGTTTTGGAATTGGATAATATTTGTATTTAACTTAAATTTTTATCACATTGATGTCTGGACATAGTTTAAAAGACCCAACAGTAGTATAAGGCTTATAACGAAAAATGCAACCCCTGGTCCCGTGTCTCCCCCTAAGCTGCCCCCCCTCCCTCCACTTGCTAAAAGCTTGTTGCTCTAGTATGAAGCTCATATTTCTAAATAACATGCCTATAGTGCAATTCTTACTATTTTAGTTTTGAGAGTTGCCTATCTACTACTGTTTATTACCCCCACATTCATAGGCACGTCTATACTTAAACTTCTCCTCTCTCCAATCCCCTCATCTAATCATCGTTAGAAAAATACTCAGTTTGTTATCATGACTTTTATATACACACTACTCACAGTTCAACTAAGTATGATGACTCTTGTTTTCATTTTCCCTCAGTTAATAGTTGCCTGGTTCCCTCACCTAGTTTGTTATGTGATTATGACAAATTTCTCTTCCAACCCTTAGGAAGAATTTAAACATCCTTTCAGAACATTAAATGTATCGGGAAATCCACTGGTTTCTCTTTCTCTTTCTTTCTTTAAATCTTAAGATGATCATCCTGTAATTCTCCAATGTCTCATTCCAGTCTGGATTTTGCCTCACAGTAGTCATCCAGGACTTTGCTTCATCTAGTTGAGAAATCTCTTTGCTTTATCAGCACCCAGTTTCCTGGGTCCTGTATCTCCCTCTGAACTTGATGTAGTCCAGTTGTCCCCCTTAACCCCTCAACTCCTCCCCGTTTTTCCCCATTCTGTGATGTGCTTTCCCTAAGATGCTAACATGATTCTCTTTGGGCTTTGATTGGGTTTGGTCAATGGGAGACACAGCATTAAATCTGAGGTGGGGAGGAAAGTGAAAATGGGATATTTATTCCCCTGACTCCTTCCCTCTATAGCCACAGCTCCTGTCAGGTAACCCTCTTCATAGGCCATTGTCTCTGGGTTCCAGTAACCACTCTCTTGCTTTGCCCCTTTGGCCCTAAGGGTGTTAATAGGCTCAGAGTACTGCACTACTTATTGCTTTCCCCAAACCCTGTCCGCACCTTCTAAAATAGTCCCATTATTTAAACTCCCCAGTTTCAGTGTGACATCTGGTTCATCCTTTCCTTTTGGTGACACGTTCTCTAGCCTCTTCTTGAGGAAGGTACATAGGAAGTAATTTTTTAATACCTCATCTAAAAATGTCTTAATTCCACACTTGTGGGGATCAAATTCTAGGTTCTAAATAATTTTCTTTCATATTATTGTTCTTGCTTCATTGTTTTTTAGCTTCAATTATTGCTGTTGAAAAGTCTGAAAATATTCTGGTTATTAACCCTTTGCATGTGCTTATCATTCTCTTTCTAAAAGCTCTCACAATCTTTTCTTAATCCTTTGCATGTGACTTATCATTCTCTTTCTAAAAGCTCTCACAATCTTTTCTTAATCCCACATCTGAAATTCAACAATGATGTATCTTGATGTGGGCTTTTAAAATATGTTGTGCTGGGTACAAAATGAGTTTCATTCATTCCTAAAACTTGGCCATTAGCTATAGGAAATTTTATTTTATTATTTCTTCAGTAATTTCCTATATACTTAGGAAATGTCAAATTATATTTTATTTTATTTTTTTAAGGCTTTATTTATTTGACAAACACACAGAGAGATTATAAGTAGGCAGAGAGGCAGGCAGAGAGAGGAAGAAGCAGGCTCCCTGCCGAGCAGAGAGCCTGATGCGGGACTTGATCCCAGGACTCCGAGATCATGACCTGAGCCGAAGGCAGAGGCATTAACCCACTGAGCCACCCAGGCGCCCTCTTTTCTTTTCTTTTTAAAATTTTATTTATTTATTCGGTGGAGAGAAACACAGGGAGAGAGGGAATACCAGCAGGGGAGTGGGAGAGAGAAGCAGGCTTCCCGCTGAGCAGGGAGCCCGACGCAGGGTTCGATCCCATGACCCTGAGATCAGGGCCTGAGCTGAAGGCAGATGCTTAATGACTGAGCCACCCAGGTGCCCCTCCAAGTTTCTTTCGACTATTTCAATTGGTCTTTTCCATGTTAAAAGCTTTCCTCAAATGTGTTATGGTTCTCAGCTTCTCATTCATATTTGAAGTTAAATCTCTTTCAGGTATTCCAATTATACAAATCTTAGGCTGCTTAAAGATGTCTCACAACTGATTCTCTGTTCTTTTTCTTCCCAGTCTTTTTTAAAATCTGGACATATACACAGAAGATTTATATTGGATAATTTCTGTAACTATCCCTTCAATTTCACAAAAATTTTCTTCTGCTATTATTTCCATCTTCTCCAGAAGTTCAGTGTGGGTCTTTTTACTATAATCCATGTTTCTCTTTATCATTATTCATTTTTTCCTCTACCCTGTAGAACATATAGGATGTAATAATAACTTTTAATGTTCTTGTCTAATAATTTTTATCATATATCTCGTTTGTCAGTCTGTTTCTATTTATTAACTTTTTCTACTTAACTTTTTTGTGTCTGATAATTTTTTTCTAGATGGTAGACAATTTTAATGTCCTCGTTTGATGCCAGAACTTCTTGCATTCCTAAGTTATTCTTGAGCTCTGTTCTCAATATAGTCACTTAAAAATATTTTGACCCTTTCAAAACTTGATTTTAACTTTGTTAGGTGAGACCAGCGTAACCTTTAATTCAAAGCTAATTTTTATCCCACTGCTGAGGCAATACCCCATGAATTATGATTTTTCACCTTTGTAATCTCACTATTTTCTATCTTCATAATATTTTAAAATATTTTATTTATTTGAGAGAGAGAGAGAAAGAGGGAGAGAGAGAGCATGAGCAGGGGGAGGGACAGAGGAACAAGCAGACTCCCCAGAGTGGCGGGCCCGACATGGGGCGCAATCCCAGGACCCAGAGATCATGACCTGAGCTGAAAGCAGACATTTAACTGACTGAGTCACCCAGGAGACCCCTACCTTCATAATTTTTTTACTTTTCCCAACTCTGTGTGAGTCCCAGAAATTGTGTCCTCTGCAGTGTTTGGGTAGTTTCTTCCCTCGCCTTGAGTAGTTTCTTCACAAACATACTCTAATCAGTACTCAGCTGAAAACTTGAAGGGGAGCCTTCTGCACACCTCCAGAACTTTCCACTGTATCTCTCTCTTCTCCAATACTGGGTCTAGCATACCCTAACTGCCTTGGCTTATCTGTACTCCCTCCTCTGTCTCCTCAACTAAAGGGGAGATTGCTGGCTCCACCTGGGTTCTCTTTCCTGTGCTCTGGCCTGAAATTCTCTTGAGACAGTAAGGTGAGGCTCACCTTGTTTGTTTCCCTTTCTTAGGAATCATTCTTCTGGATTACTTGATGGCTAATATCTAGAAGCTGTTGCTTTATATGCTTTGTTTCAGTTATTTTAGGTGGGAATATAAATCAGGTCTCTTTTGCTCCATCTTGGCTGAAACCAGAAGTCCTTTCCAGTCTTTAAAAAAAATATGGGCGCCTGGGTGGCTCAGTGGGTTAAAGCCTCTGCTTTCGGCTCAGGTCATGATCTCAGGGTCCTGGGATCGAGCCCCGCATCGGGCTCTCTGCTCAGCAGGGAGCCTGCTTCCTCCTCTCCCTGTCTCTCTGCCTGCCTCTCTGCCTACTTGTAATCTCTCTCTCTGTGTCAAATAAATAAATAAAATCTTTAAAAAAATACATATATATATATACATATGTATACACACACATGCATACTTAATAGGATCTGAATAATATTGCACGCATGGTTTTATGTCCTGCTTTTTTCAATTTTATATACTGATCATCTTTGAATATTTAAAAATATTTTTAGAAGAACAAGTTCAAAATTAAAAATGTAAAATCTTTAAAAACTCTTAATACTGCATGTAATCAATACATCATGTTTTAGCAAAATGTCATTCTGAAGACCTAGAATTTTTTCAAAGCTAAGCTTTGAGAAACTGCCCATCTATTTCATTTCCAGTTATCTTATAATCATTAATTATGGCCACAAATGTCTTATGTTAAAACAATTACCACTTCCTCTCCCAGTTTAATATGATGATTGTATCTATCTTGTCTCTAATGGTTAAATGCTGCCTTCTGACCTCCTCCATGGTCCTCCCTGCTATCTCACTATTCTATGGAAATCAGATTCCCAAGTTCATGGCAACATTTTCTACCATCCTCATCACCTGCAGAGGACAGCCAATACAGGGCTTTTCAAGGAAACTGAAGCTCCCAACACCAAGGCACTTATGACTAAGTAAATATTTCTACTTATTAATTTATTAATGCTTTAGTGAAGGAAATGCCATTTAAGCTCCCAGGATGTTAGCGTGTGGCTGAGAATCTCTGCCTTA
The DNA here is from genome assembly GCA_002007465.1 of Ailurus styani. Lineage (NCBI taxonomy): Eukaryota > Metazoa > Chordata > Mammalia > Carnivora > Ailuridae > Ailurus > Ailurus styani. The sequence continues at coordinate 1,730,942 of LNAC01000344.1, forward strand.
ATGTATCCATTTCCCTAAGACTTAGGTTTAATTTTTACAATATATCTGTGAGGTTTTGGCATTTCAGTTTCATTTACTATGGGCCACTATTGAAGCCAGGCCCACGACTAACCACAAAAATTGTTAGAGTCACACCCAGAGACTGAACAAACATATTAAATCTCCACCCTAGGTAACAGCACCTATATTAATGAATTTGGTCAGACCCAACCTTATTGTTTTTCCTTTGGATGAATACCTCTAGAATATACTCTAAATATGTTTCCCATATTTTTGACAATACAAGTTGTCCTTTAACTCTTAGGTTTACTGTGCATATGGTATTTCCTCCCTTTCCATAGATATTGTAATTTTTTCTTCTGAGCTGTACTGGGAATTAGTTATTGTTGTGGGCTTGAAGGTTTGGTGAGATTCTTGATGTGTATCTTGAGGGGGTAGATGTTTTTAAATTTTGGGTATCATCTACATATAAATTATATTTAAGCCCTAAGATTGGCTGTGGCCACTTACTCACCAAGAAAGTGAGTATAGCTAGGGAAGAGAAGAGGTGCAAGGGGCCAAACCTAACATTTAGAGATCAGGTTGGGGAAGATGAACCAGCAAAAGAGGAATGGCCAATGAGGTAAGAGGGAAAACTGTGATTACTAGATCTAAATGAGGAGTGTATTTCAAGGAGAAAAGAGAGATCAATGACTTGAAAATCAGTCTTTAGATTTGGCCACATAAAGTTTATTGCTGATCTTAACTGGCAGTTTGAATTGAATGATGGGGGGCAATGCAGTGATTGGAGTAGGTTTAAGAGAATACATGGAAAGGACTTGTAAACAGAATGTAGGCAATACTTCTGAAGAGCTTTGTTATAACAAGAGTAGAGAAATAAAGTGGGAGCTGAAAGAGGATTTCAGGTCAGGGGAGGATCTCTCTCTTTCTCTCAGGGTGGGACGTTTTATAGCATGTGTCTATGCTCATGTGAATGATACAGTAGAGACAGAAGAATGATGTGCAAGAGGGTAGGGGGAGGATTGTCTTAATGTCCTTGATGAAGTAAGATGAGATAGAATGGAATCCAGTGCTCTAATGGAGTGATTGGCTTTAGGAGCGCAGACGGTTCATTTTTAGGAACAGGAGGAAAGATAGTATCTGACCACAGGTGTAGGATGGGTAGATATGACAGAAACTTATAGAAATACTCTTCTGAGTGTTTTTATTTTCTCAGTTAATTAATAATATCAATTTGAAAATAATTATTTTTGAAAAATTTCTCTAGAATTTTCTAAAAGTTTTGCAAAACTTATTTTTCATTAATTTTATTGAGGCATAATTTATATACAGTAAAATGTACAGAGCTTATGTGTATTATTAGATCAGTTAAGACAAGTGTACACCCCAGTGTAACAAACACCCCAGTCAAGACAAACACAAGATAATCCTATCAACACAGCAAGTGTGTTCCAGTCCCTCATTCGTCTCCCCTCTACCCCTTGCTGCCCAGAAACGCCAGGAAACAATTGTTTTAATTTTTGTCGGCATCGATTAGTTTTACATATTCTTTTTTTTTTTAAGATTTTATTTATTTATTTGACAGAGAGAGATTACAAGTAGGCAGAGAGGCAGGCAGAGAGAGGAGAAAGCAGGCTCCCTGCCGAGCAGAGAGCCCGATGCGGGCCTCGATCCCAGGACCCTGAGATCATGACCTGAGCCGAAGGCAGAGGCTTTAACCCACTGAGCCACCCACGCGCCCTTTCAACTCTTTTTGACCACTGTTTTTCAACTGTACGTTGTGACAGATCTTTTCTCTTAGCTGCAGATTCATATGCCCCGTTGCCTACTTGAATCACCACTTGAATGGTTCCTAAGTTTCTTTCTTTTTTTTTTTTTGAAAGATTTTATTTATTTATTTGACAGAGAGAGATCACAAGTTGGCAGACAGGCAGGCAGAGGGAGAGGGGGAAGCAGGCTCCCTGCTGAGCAGAGAGTCCAACCCGGGGCTTGATCCCAGGACCCTGAGATCATGACCTGAGCCAAAGGCAGAGGCTCAACCCACTGAGCCACCCAGGCGCCCCTGGTTCCTAAGTTTCTTAAACTCAAAATGTTCCAAACTGAACTCTCCCGAAAACCTGATCCTCCAGTATCTCCACTCCCAGTCACAGTATCACCCAGTAACCCCTGCTAGAAACTAGTAATCACTCTTAACTCTTCCTCTCCCTCACGTGCAGTGTCCAATCATTCTGTTGATTCTTATTCCTAAATGTTTTTTTAAAAATATCTCTCAAATCCACCCATTTATCTATACTACAGACCAATCCTTTATCTACAGAGAAAAAAATATTTTCTGACACTCAAATCAGATTATCAAATCTGATTATATTATTATTGCATAATATCTCTTTACTTACTTTTGGGACAAAACCCAAACCCCTTAGCATGGCATACAGTCATGATCCAGTTCCTGACTACCTCTGTAGCCTGATCTCTATGCTCCAAACATAGTGAACATGCTTCTATTCTCCAAACATCTTCTTATAAGAGCTCTTCACTTTGTCTAAAACATTCCATCCTCTCCACTTGTTTGCCTGGCTAATTCCCAGCAACCTTGTAGATCTCAGCTAAAACTTCGCTTCCCTTGGTCTGTCCTCTTTGACCCCTAAAATTAAGGCCAGTTCCCTTTATTTATATGCTTTCGTAGCACATACTTGATTATAATTACATGTTGAGTTTCTTTATTTTCCCATAGCTCCAAGACAATAGTCTTCTTGTTCACTGCTGCATTTTCAATGCTTAGCAAATAAATAGCAAGTCAATAAATATGTTTATTGAATGAATGAATGAATAAGTAATGTTTAATGAGCTTTAATGTCCACTGCCCATATTTTATAGCACACCTTCCTCATCTGGAACCCTTATTTTGATTTCATTATTAGTTAGCTGAATATATTACTCTACATTTCTCTAAGGAAGAGAATAAGAGTGCTATTTTTTTCTGAAGCCTCTCATGATTTTCTCTTGCCATCACACCTAAATACATTGATTCACAGTGTTTAAGTTAAGTTCATACTTAAACAGTAGCTTGTATTTTTAAAAAATTTACATATTTATTTGAAAAAGAGAGAGAGAGCATGAGCAGGGGAAGGGGCAGAGGGAGAGGAAGAAAGAGAGTCCTCAAGTAGACTCCCCACTGACACGAGACTTGATCCCAGGAACTGAGCCAAAGTTGGATGCTTAATTGACTGAGCTACCCAAGCACTCCTTGGATTTCAAATTTTATCCCTCCAAATTGTTACAAATTCTGTTATAGTGGAAGCTCTAAATGAGGACTATCTGATTTTTGGTCATTTGTAAGTGGTCTGTCTTAGTCCGCCTGAATGCTTACAAAATTCTTGTCATCCATTTTTCCCCCCAGGATATGTCTAGAAGTGAGAATTTTTTTCCATTTATTTTGTGTCACATTTTCCTCTATTTTTATTTATTTTTTATTTTTAAAAAATTTTATTTTTTTATTTGACACACAGAGAGAGATCACAAGTAGGCAGAGAGGCAGGCAGAGAGGAGGAAGCAGGCTCCCCACTGAGCAGGGAGCCTGATGCGGGCCTCGATCCCAGGACCCTGAGATCATGACCTGAGCCGAAGGCAGAGGCTTTAACCCTCTGAGCCACCCAGGTGCTCTTTCCTCTATTTTTAAATCCTCTTTAGGTCCAAACATTTTTATCAATTTGTCTTTGATCTACTATTACTTTGTCTAAATTCTTTTGCGTTGCTCCTCAGATATACTCATAATTCTCAGTTTGGGTTTTATCTCATCTTCTCTACTTTTGTTCCTTCTGATTATCTTTTGAACAGGCTGTAACTTTTTGCATTCATATTGAGAGTGTTAAACAGATTTCTAAATGAAAGTTACTTTCAGAGATAAGTAAATCTTCTGAATCTTCTGGATCATGTTCCTTTTCCCTTTTCTATATTATTTTGTCTATCTTTCTTGGGCAAGAAGAGGGCTTGGGTGCCTGATTTGGACAAGAATTCCAAGGATTTGGGGTAGGTTGTGTGCCAGGAGGCAGAGCTGGCCAACAGTTGTGGGTAGTGAGCATAGGGGAGCTCACGTCTAAGAGCCTTGCTGAGGAGCCTTGAGAAGCAAATAATAATCTGAAACATGAACTCTTTTGGGGAAGATGAACTCAAGAATTGGATCTTTTTCAAAGATTTTCAGGCAAGATTGACCTTAGTAGGTTCTAGAGACAGAGCCAGGGATGTAACTTGAGGAAATAAAACACATAAGAATGTGATAGCTTTTCATAGTGCTAGATTTGGAAGGAATTAAGACTTTTGGTCAGTTTGGATAATTTCCCCCCTTCTTTATTTCACTTTCTATATCCAGTATAACTGTCATACACCCAAGCAGGAAATACAGATTTCCTTTGGATCCACTCTCAGATCTCTAACAAGAAGACAGCTCAAATGCCCACGTCCATAGTCATTCCCAGTGGTTTTGTTTTCTATGGCTCTGCTATACTGTGATAGACATTGTGGTCCAAATGTCACTGCCTGAGATATAGGAACTATCTGGCTCTCTGACAAACCAAACCAATGGAATTCGTAATCTATCACCAGCTCTGCAGGCATTGTGACCAGCATTCTGTCTAGAGACTTTGTTCATAAGGACAAATCTGTCAGGACACAATAAACTATCACCTGCTCTCCGTCGCTACCTCATCCATCCCCACCAAATTTTGGAAGTTGCAGTCTCCAGATACACACAGAAAGATGATAGCCTCCAACATGACCATAACCAAAAAGCAAGACATGGCACCACAAAAGAGTCAACTGCTCAGTCTGCAGCTCTGTATGTACCCTGGCTTCCTGAGTCAGCAAGCTGACAGTGGGGAAAGGATGCTCAACCTCGCTATCTTCTTTCAGATGGGTGGCTCTGCTCTGTACAATGAAGCAGAGCATGAATGGGCCATCGATTGTTTTCCTGAGTCCAACTTCATCAGCCTCATAAGCTGGGGTAATTCCTCCTGGCAATAAGAGGCTTGTCATTCTTTATGATCTGCATTGGTATGAATTTTATCATTTTTCTTTGTCTTTTTATGTGTTTCAGGCAGCATTTGGGAGAGGCTGAGTCAGGGGCCGCTAGCCAAAACCATTTAAAACTGGAAATGCCTCATTGATTTTTATTGTGATTGCATCAGCCTGTTCTCAACCTTCCAGCCTTTGACTGCAGGATTTCCCAGGGCACAATTTTTGGTTGGCTGCTAAGTCTGCAATCTCTTTCAGGGGATTAATCTACTCTTACACCTTCATATCTGGTACCCAATGAGTCTCAAACTACTGCCTGTAGTCTTTTTTCTCATCTAAATTATGATCCTTTCTTTTCTTTTTTTTATCCTTTATTTTCTGATGAAAAGACATTTCTACTTGTCTACCCCACAAAATTCTTGTGTCCTTGATGAATGCACTTCTACCTTAATTATTAAAATTGCTAAACTAGGAGACCCCAAAGTCACTGGGACAGGAAATAAACACTTTGTACAAGGGTTATTTGGTTAAACTGTGGGACACATAACCCCACTTTCACTCCTTTGCTTCTTGGAGAGGAGAAAGTATACTACATATTCATCAAAGGTTTGGAACATTTACTTCATCCTAGAGGGCCACACCCCAGCTTCTTATCTCAACATAGTCCCCTAGCTGGCAATGTAACTGAGTTTTCTATAGTCATGTCACTGTTCTATAAGATTTGCACCCACTGCTTTTGAGTGATTGGGTGCAAGACAGGATGTGTAAATTGAATGGGTGTCAAACTATTGACTCACAGAGTTCATTTGTCTGAAACAATGTTGTATGGAAAATTCATATCATGTAGGATATTTTCAGTTGCAAGAAACAGAATACCCACTGAGTCATAGTTCTTGAAGTTTCTCCCACAAGAACAATCTCTCTTTTGCACTGTCCTTCAGGGTTCACCTAAATGGGGCTGAATGCCACAGAAGTCCATTTAGAGTGAGGGCTACCATACTGTACAGAGCTTTCTATAAACTCAGACTGTTTTTTTCTTCTCTTCAGGCAAGTGATCATAAGGAAGTACCCATGAGGCCACAGAAGTGGGATGTGGGAGGTGTGACAGAGAAGTCAGAAAAGACATGCTGGGGGGGGAGTGAGCCCTCTGCATGTATAACTTCTTTATGACTTTGGAACCTGCTTGGGTATAGTCTTGTTTACATTGTTTCCACTTGATGATAGTGTACTGATGCTTGACTTTAGGTCTAGTTAGATAATACTAAGTTCATAATGAATACCAGGTATCTTAGGAGCATGCACTCAGGGTCTATCAGGGATCAGTAGCAAGCCACAGGCTGTTACATATGATTTTACATAAATTTTATTACATTTTATATAATACATAATTTTATTTTCATTAAAAAAATTTTTTAGAGATTTTACTTATTTATTTGAGAGAGAGAGAGAGTGTGCATAAGTGGTGGGGAGGGGCAGGGGGAGAGAGAAACAGGCTTCCATGTGGGGCTTGATCCCAGGACTCTGGGATCATGTCCTGCACTGAAGGCAGATGCTTAACCCATTGAGCCACCCAGGCTCCCGTAGTTTTATTTTATTTATTTATTTATTTATTTATTTATTTATTTATTTATTTTAGATCTTATTTATTTATTTCACAGAGGGAGAGAGATCACAAGGAGGCAGAGAGGCAGGCAGAGAGAGAGAGGGGGAAGCAGGCTCTCCGCCGAGCTGGGAGCCCGATGTGGGCCTCGATCCCAGGACCCTGAGATCATGACCTGAGCCGAAAGCAGAGGCTTTAACCCACTGAGCCACCCAGGCGCCCAGCTCCTGGAGTTTTAAATAAGAGATAATAGCTTTGTTTTGTGTCAAAGTCCTGTTTTGATTCTTCTAACAAACCTTGGCATGTTCTCTATATAACATTATAATCAACCACACTTTAGGCACCACTGGCTCAGAACTACTTGCACTTTGGCCTGGATAAGTTGGGGTATTCTCTCTAAAATGAAAATCAGTTCACGACTTTCTCTACCACTAAGAAAGAGACACGATACAGTTGATCCCTGGACAATACAGGTTTGAACTACCCTGGTCCACTTATACATAGATTTATTTCAGTAACTGCAGTACTGTAAATGTATTTTCTCTTGTAATTTTCTTTTTCTTTTTTTTTTTAAGATTTTATTTATTTGACACAGAGAGAGAGAGAGATCACAAGTAGGCAGAGAGGCAGGCAGAGAGAGAGGGGGAAGGAGGCTCCCTGCTGAGCAGAAAGCCAGATGTGGGGTTTGATCCCAGGACCCTGAGATCATGACCTGAGCTGAAGGCAGAGGCTTAACCCACTGAGCCACCCAGGTGCCCCACTTGTAATTTTCTTAATATATTTTCTCTAGCTTTATTGTAAGACTACCACATATAATACATGTAACATACAAAACATGTGTCAATAGACTGTTTATGCTACTGGTAAGGCTTCCTTCCAGTCAAGAGTAGGCATTGGTTAAATTTTAGGATAGTCAAAAGTTATATACAGACTTCAGACTTTTGACTGTGTGTGACGGTTCATGACCCTAGCTCCCCTGCTGTTCAAGAATCAACTTTCCTTTGCAAGCCCCCTTGGATTTTGGAGGTAACATATATCACATGAATAGGCTGCTCTAACCTATTTTCAGATTAACACAAAAGATGCTTTGAAAGGGACCCAAAGAAAAAGTTTCCCTAGCTGATTGTTTAAGGTTCCTGGCGGCGTTAAAATGTTAAAAGTCAGTGTGAAAGTCTCCATACTATGTAATAGGAACAACACGACAGTGTAGAAAGCTATCAAGACAGTAGAGATCAATGGTTGTCACTGATTTGGGGAGAAGGAAAGACAGGATTGAATAGGTGAAGCAAAGTGGGTTTTTATGAAAAAAAAAGTGGGTTTTTATGGTAGTGAAACTATTCTCTATGATACTCTAATATTGGATACATGACATCATGCATTTTTCAAACCCAAAAAGTTGTATAACACAAAGAATAAACCCTAAAGGACACCATGGACTTTGTTAGTATATCAATATTGGTTCATAAATTGTAACAATGTATCCTCCTAATGCAAGATGTTAATAATAGGAGAAACTATGTGGGGAGAGAGGGTGGTATTTGGAACTCTCTGTAATCTCTGTACAATTTTTCTATAAACTTAAAACTGCTCTAAAAAGAAGTATATTAATAAAAAGCAGGTACTAATTTTTGCTAACAGTGCAGTCTAAATCAATATTGCAGAAGAAAATATTTCATTGATTAGGAGTATGCTTCACCCTACCTATATTTTAATAGGCCTCCATTTTTGTGTGGAGTAACATGCTGTTTTTTCCTCTTCATCAGGGCCTACTGGAACAAGAGGAGAGGTACGTTAGCCTTTGAGGGCTTCTCTATGATAGTTCTGGTTTTGATTAATTTCTTTTGATTCACTAGTCTCCCAGTAAAAAAAAATAAGTGTTCTCAGTAAAAGGAAACACATGCATCTAATTTTACTCCCTTCAGAAATTCCACTAAAACTTAGTAAAAAAAAAAAAAAGTAAGGACAGAAACTGACAAGCTAGAAAACAGGAGAATAAACAACATCAATATTTCATAGGCTATGAAGCTGATAGGTTGGTGATTACCAAGGGGAGTCCAGAGAAAGTAGGCTCTTAATCTAGTAGGGGAAAACCCAAGAACTAAACTGATATGCGTTGCAGAAATGCTTAAAATGACAGGGATTTTCAGGACCAGGCACCTCCGAAAATGGAAATAAAAGTTGGGGAAATGTTAAAAAAGGAAGATGTGTTGAAATTTGATGAAGGGGCGCCTGGGTGGCTCAGTGGGTTAAAGCCTCTGCCTTCGGTTCAGGTTGTGATCTCAGGATCCTGGGATCGAGGCCCACATCGGGCTCCCTGCTCAGCGGGGAGCCTGCTTCCTCCTCTCTCTCTGCCTGCCTCTCTGCCTACTTATGATCTCTCTCTCTGTCAAATAAATAAATAAAATCTTAAAAAAAAGAAGAAAGTGAATGAAGGATCAGATAGCTAAATCTTGTTTCTTACTGCATGCTGCTGATTAATTACCTACTCCCTGCCCCCACCATAGACTAGAGACTTCTTTGGGGAAGGTAAAACGGAGAGTGTCTGGTCTCAAGGAAAGTGGAAAGTGGAAAGTGGAAAGTGGAGTACATACCAGACACGTGGGAATGTGAGTGTATCTGAATGCTGAGTCATGAATCCTCTTACCCCATCTGACTCCAAGACATTGGCAGTTAGGCTTATACTCTCTGGGCAGATTGGAAGATCTCTGGGGATCAGACTAGCCCGTGAAGAAAACTAAAGATACTGATTCGGGGGTTCCTCAACAAACAACCCCGTCGTAAAACTCAGAACTGACATATACTTAAAGCTTTCTATTTTTAAAAAGTTTTTATGTAAATTACAGTTAGTTAACAAACAGTGTTATAGTAGTTTCAGGTGTACAATATAGTGATTCAACAAATCCATACATCACCCTGTGTTCACAAGTGCACTCCTTAATTCCCATCACCTATTTCACCCATCCCCCCACCCACCTCCCCTCTGGTGACCATCAGTTCGTTCTGTATAGTTAAGGGTCTGTTTCTTGAGGGTGCCTGACTGGCTCAGTCGGTAGAGCATACAACTCTTGATCTTGGGGTTGTGAACTCAAGCCCCACATTGAGTGTAGAGATTACTTATAAATAAAATCTTTTTTTTTTTAAGAGTCTGTTTATTGGTCTGCCTCTCTCTCTCTCTCTTTTTCCCCCTTTGCTCATTTATTTCTTAAATTCCACATGTGAGTGAAATCATATGGTATTTGTCTTTCTCTGACTGACTTATTTCATTTAGCGTAATACATTCTAGCTCCATCCACATACTTAGAGCTTTCAATTAGCTCTTAGTCCTACTCTTTTTTTTTTCATTTTATTTTAATTTTATTTTTATTCTTTGCCCAAGGGGTACAGGTCTGTGAATCATCAGGCTTACATCTTTCACAGCATTCACCAAAGCACAAATCCTCCCCAATGTCCATAACCCATCCACCCTATCCCTACCCTACCCCCCAGTAACCCTCAGTTTGTTTTATGAGATTAGAAGTCTCTTATGGTTTGTCTCCTTCCCCATCCCATCTTGTTTCATTATTTTTCCCTCCCTACCCCCCACAACCCCCCACCCTGCCCCTCAAGTTCCTCATATCAGAGAGATCATATGATAATTGTCTTTCTCTGATTGACTTATTTCGCTCAGCATAATACCCTCCAGTTCCATCCATGTCGTTGC